>JACXGK010001687.1:34416-65348 GCA_016801125.1 Novumbra hubbsi
ACAGCAGGAAGAGATGCTAACATTGAGCCAATAGAAAAGACAGCAGGAAGAGATGCTAACATTGAGCCAATAGAATAGACCATAGGAAGAGATGCTAACATTGAGCCAATAGAACAGACAGTAGGAAGAGATGCTAACATTGAGCCAATAGAAAAGACAGCAGAAAGAGATGCTAACATTGAACCAATAGAAAAGATAGCAGGAAGAGATGCTAATATTGAGTCAATAGAATAGACCACAGGAAGAGATGCTAACATTGACCCAATAGAAAAGACAGCAGGAAGAGATGCTAACATTGAGACATAGAATAGACCATAGGAAGTGATGCTAACATTTAGCCAATAGTACAGACAGCAAGAAGAGATTCTAACATTTAGTCAATAGAACAGACAGCAGGAAGAGATGCTAACATTGAGCCAATAGAACAGACAGCAGGAAGAGATTCTAACATTGAGCCAATAGAACAGACAGCAGGAAAATATTCTAACATTGAGCCAACAGAACAGACAGCAGGAAGAGATTCTAACATTGAGCCAATAGAACAGACAGCAGGAAGAGATTCTAACATTGAGCCAACAGAACAGACAGCAGGAAGAGATGCTAACATTGAGCCAATAGAACAGACAGCACGAAGAGATTCTAACATTGAGCCAACAGAACAGACAGCAGGAAGAGATGCTAACATTGAACCAATAGAACAGACCACAGGAAGAGATTCTAACATTGAGACAATAGAACAGACAGCAGGAAGAGATGCTAACATTGAGCCAATAGAACCAACAGCAGGATGAGTTTCGAACATTGAGCCAATAGAACAGACAGTAGGAAGAGATTCTAACATTAAGCCAATAGAACCGACAGCAGGTAGAGCAGTTACCAAAACAAACAGCGCTGGGTTACACTCAACATGTTTCTAAAAAGACATACCCAAACAGGTAACAAAAGATCAAATAAATCCCAGCCAGATGATCTAAATCTTTGGTAACTTCATGTTGAACTAAAACATAGGATTACTTTACCAAATCATACAGAACTGAAGACCCTCTCTGATATTTACTGTCCACAAGGTGAGAAATTGTTTGTGTTTAATATAAAACATGTGAAACAAAAATGGCGGAAAGGCCATTCTGTAATGTCGCTCTGTAACGTTGTCTTGTAACGGTGCTCCGTAAAGCCGTTCTGTAACGTTGTCTTGTAACGGTGCTCTGTAATGGTGCTCTGTAACGTTGTCCTTATAAAGCTCTGGTTTAGTACCTGTGTTGAAAGGACTGGAGGAGCAGGAAGAAGAGGAGCAGCTCTTGCCAACGCCTCCTATCTTCTTACTGCGGTGACCAAGCTGGCCGTGACAGCTCAGCTTCTTCTTGCCCTCGCCGTCCTTGGTGCCATGGTGACCGGACGATACCTACGACACCCGGTCAGGTCAAGAGGGGGATAAAGGTCAAAGATCTTAGATTGTAGCATTGGTGCATCGGTAAGTAAGTAGTGTTAGAAGGTGCGAACGACAAAACCATTTCATCAAATGTCCCAACATTTACCATCAGTTCAAACTATTTAGGATTCCAAACGGTTATTTTAGGAGAGTGTTAAATGGCAGATAGGACAGGGGGAAGCGTGGAAGGCCTCGTGTATAGAAAGACAGAGTTGGGGACAGGTGGGTGGTGATTGGGGTTGGATGGGCCTTACCTTGTCCACGCTGCCGGTTAGTGCCGCGCCCAGACCATCAGAGGACTTCTTGTGCCACTCTTTCGGCCTCATCTTGTCTTTGTGACTCTGAAGGACATCGAAGGGAGACGCTTTGAGGGTTTTATCAGTCATGCAAATATGGGACTGAATGGGCGCCTGGCGATTACCTAGAGATAGTGAAATGCGTGCAAGTATGTGCACAGTCCACGCTGTCCTCGTACTCACTCCTGTCCCACACACTCACACACTCAGCGACATTTACCTTCCTGGGTCTGTGGTGGTGGGAGCCGTGTTTGTCCTGGGCGGGGGACGTGGAGCGCCCCCTGGAATGGCCGAAGGAACTGCGTTCGGCGTTCTCCCCGCTGGAGCGCATCTTCTTCTGCTACATGAACCCGAGAGGACAAGCCGAGTGTCATTACAGCCGGCAGCAATAGTGTTAAGGCCAACTGAACCGGGCCAACTGAACCGGGACAACTGAACTGGGACAACTGAACCTGGCCAACTGAACTAGGACAACTGAACTGGGACAACTGAACCGGGACAACTGAACCGGGACAACTGAACCGGGACAACTGAACCGGGCCAACTGAACTAGGACAACTGAACTGGGACAACTGAACCGGGACAACTGAACCGGGCCAACTGAACCGGGACAACTGAACTGGGACAACTGAACCGGGACAACTGAACCGGGACAACTGAACCGGGCCAACCGAACTGGGACAACTGAACCGGGACAACTGAACTGGGACAACTGAACCGGGACAACTGAACTGGACCAACTCTAAGACCAATATCTACAGGGGAAACTGTATAGCTACCACAGGGAAACGACCCGGAGGAGAGACCGTTCCAGCAGGGGATATGTCTTGTCCGGCTAGGAAAGGCTACGCTTCCTTACTTTCCGTAATGCTGTTGCCTCAACAACCCTCGCTTATAAGCTTCTTAAATACCCAACACAAAGGACCTGGAATCTGTCAATTCCACTGGCAAGCGCTAAAACCACAACGTCCAAAAGAAACCCAGGGGGTCATACCATCTTGCTGTAATGGTGCTTGCAGTAGCCGCAGTACTTAACGTTGTCCGCCTCCGGGCTTTCCTCCTCACACAGCAGCCCGGCCATCTGGGCACTGCAAAGGGACAGACCGTGAGACAGGGGGCACCTAAAAGGAGGCGCGGTTCAGGGGGAGAGGGTGGAGGCACGCTCACCAGGTGACGTGGAAGGCCTGTCGACAGCCCTGGCGGTTGCAGGTCATGCAGGCTCCGCAGGCGGCCTTGCTCTCTCTCCCGTGGTCTTCACAGATGTAACACGTCTGGGGGAGAGGGGGGGGGCGACAGTGAGTACAGAGGCTGATCGCGGCTTGGGGTCGGAAAACTCTGGTCTCGCTGTCTAGGGAAAACCTCGAGGTGATACGTGTTCAAGGAAAGGAGGACGGAAGAGAATGGCGACGGCCAAGAAAACACCTCCTCTTATCTATGTCACGCCCGCCGGGAACGCATTGCCATAGCAACGGCGTGCCAGGCACAGTTGACGCCTGTCCCAATGACACCGCCGCTCATGAAGTACGCCTCTTAGGGCCAAGTTCAAAGTAACAGGTAGGCATTCTGGACGGAGCCCTCGTGGTTCAACCGCCTTGGTGTAACCGGGGCCCGGGGTACCGCTAGCCTGTCACCGATACCGGGCTGTAATGAGACATTCCACCGCCTCGGGAAGGGGGGGGGGGCTGTCTATGGAGGCACGAGAGGCATAGCAACAGGTGCCGGACAAAGGAACAGCGGGCAGCTTACCTTCCTCCCAGCCCTCCCTCCCCCATTCACCCCTGCCCGTCCCCTCTGGGCTCCCTTTCTCTGGAAGGAGTCGGCCATACGTAATGCCGGGTCTACTGTAAAGGAGCCGGGCCTGGCGTTGTCCCCTGTCCTGAGCGGCTTCCTTCTAGCCCAGCGCGCCGTCGTTAGGCTGGGCCCGGGCGGGGCGTGGGGCGAATGGGGTGGGGGGGCTACCATTTTGAAGTCTACCATTGTCCACTCAAACGGCCACTGAGAATGCGAGGCAGCAAATCAGGTTGAATGGCTCTGACAACCCGTGGCGGAGAGCTGCATTCAATGTACTGTATCTACTTCTGACACTGTAACCCGACACCGCCGCTTGGCAGGCACTCGCGCTGTTATACTGACGCGCGCATCTCAGTGGCTACCCGTTGACTTGGATAGGAATGTAATCCAATCGCGCGAAAGCTTTCATTCAATAGTCCGGCTGGTGGGCGTACGTTGAATATGGATCCCCCACCCTCCTTCACCCGGTAGAGAACACTCAGAGCCATTAGAGCTAAGAGCCCGCAGACTGAGAGGGGTACATAAGCGCACGAACATCCAGATGTCAACTTTAAAAGGGGCTCACTAACCGGCGTAGAGGAGCTGAAAGAGAAGGCTCGGGGGAAACTCAGTGGTTTGCCTGTGCTGAATGTGACTGCCTCCTAATGACCATTTGTGGTCACGTCAAAAGTTTCCAGACTGAATAGGAGGAGGGTGGGGGGGGGGGTCCCATGCTTTTATGAGAGCCGCTGAAGACACATCCAAAGGTGACCGTTTGTTCTGGTTGAAAAAACAACACGTCCAGCTGTGAAGAGAACCGCAGATGCCAATCGAGCTGAACATTTCTGCTCGGTCAGAAACATGCACACCTGTAGCCTGCCAGAGGTCATGTTGTAGGCCTCTGACAGTGCTCCTCCTGTTCCTTCCTGCACAAATGAGTAGAAACCGGTCCTGCTGCTGAGTTGATGTCTTTCTAGGGACCTGTCCAACTCTCATGTAATGGCCAGTCTCCTGGTATCTCCTCCACGCTCTTGAGACTGTACTGGATACACAGCAAACTTTCCTGCGCCAGCTCATGTGAATGTGAAGGAGCTGGACTGCCTGTGCAACCTGAATGGGCTGAAGGTACCGCCCCACTCTACCAGATGAGACCAGTAGACTAGCAAAACTAGAGAAGAATCCGTCAGGTAGGATAAAGAGATAGCATTTGTCTGTGGCCACCACCTATAAAACCATTCTGTTTTCTGGGTTGTCTTGCTGTTGCCTCTCCAGTGCACCTGTTGTGTGTGAGAGGGGTGTGACGTATGTGACGTGAGCGATACTCTGAACGATATCAAAGCGGTACTTGAGCAAGAGAGTTCTGGTCTGCACAAATTACACTCCTCGCGCCAGTCAAATTGGGACCGCTTACATATTCTGGTTGAGAGAAACAGGGAATAGTACCTTGATGTATCTCTCATGAGGGACGTACTGCAAGACGATAGGCTCCATGGTGAGAACGTTGGCAAACTGTACTTCAGGTATATAAAGTGCACACACCACATGGGCCCAGCCTAAGAAGAAAAAAGCTCTTATTAGTCATTAAAATAAAAACATCAAACCCCTGCAAGCACGCATATATGACTAGATCTGCAAAGGGGGGACATTACGTTAAACATGAAACATCCTGTGTGTGAATTCTCCCACGCTAATGTCCTTTATAACACGTCAACATGTCTTTCTTTTAAATGGTTCTAGGTTGAAATGACAAGTATGTAAAAACAAAATATGATTTAAGTATAAAATACAATAATTACGATAGATGGTTCTGTTACAACATCCAAAGATTACTAAACGTTTATTAAATTACCGGTCCCTTTGCGACCTCACACACACCCACAGTATATTTATGTATACTGTCTGTGTATACAAATAAAGGTTGGTTTGAGAATCATAGTGTCCTTTTAGTAGCTTACCTCCACTGTCTGTCCTCTTGAGGGCGCCATCTTTGTGGGGGCACAGCTCACATCTCTAAGAATTTAGAGGGCAGATTTACAGTGACCAACAACATTGCTACAAAAAATTAAGACTTAACACTTAAATCACACATCAAGTCTTGATGAAGGAATATATTAAAGATCAAAATCTTTACTGTACTTTTTGAACTGCGATGAGAACAAAAGGACGTAACAACAGTCAATGAAAACCCAAATCAGCAACCGATTTAGGGCTGGATTTACACTCAAAATCACAGGCTGTTCCAACTAGCTCATAATGTGACTCAGTAGTGTGTGAGGCCCCCACGTGTCTGTATGCGCTCCCCACGACATCTGGGCATGTTCCTGATGAGAGGCATGGTGTCCTGGGGGATCTCCTCCCAGACCTGGATCAGGGCATCCGTAAGCTCCTGGATGGTCTGTGGCGCTGCTCGGCGGTGTCGGGAGCACCGATACATAACATCCCAGAGGTTCTCAATTGGATTCAGGTCTTGGGAACGTGAGGGCCAGTCAATGGCGTGAGGAACGTCATCCAGAAACTGCCTACACACTCTGGCCACATGAGGTGGGGCATTGTCCTGCACCAGGAGGAACCCAGCATCAGAAGATTTCCTCCCAGCAACTATCAGCCGTCAGGGTACAGTTGGCTAGCACGTGAAGGTCTGTGCGACCCTTCCAAGGTCATGCCTCCCCAGACCGTCACTGACCCACCGCCAAACCGTTCATGCTGGATGATGATGCAGGCAGCCTATCGTCACCACGGCGTCTCCGGACTTCCACGCCTGTCATGTGTTCAGCGTGAACCTGCTCTCAACTGCGAAAAGATGCGCCGCCACTTGCGGACCTGCCTATTCCGGCGTTCTCTGGCGAATGCCAAGTGAGCTCCACGTCGCTGGGCTTTGAGCACCGGTCCCACTAGAGAACACCAGGCCCTCATGCCAGCCTCATGGAGTCTGTTTCTGACAGTTTGGTCAGAATCATGCACACCAGTAGCCTGCTGGAGGTCATTTTGGAGGGCTCAGGCCCCCCCTGTTCCTCCATGCAACAAAGAAGCAGATACCGGTCCTGCGGCTGGATTGATGTCCTTCCAAGGCCCTGTCCAGCTCTCCATATGTAATGGCCAGTCTCTTGGTATCTCCTCCACGCTCTTGAGACTGTACTGGATACACAGCAAACTTTCCTGCGCCAGCTCATATAAATGTGCCTTCCTGGAGGAGGTGGACTGCCTGTGCAACCTGAATGGGCTGAAGGTACCGCCCCACTCTACCAGATGAGACGAGTAGACTAGCAAAACTAAAGAAGAATCCGTCGGGAAGAATAAGTAGAGAGCAATTGTCTGTGGCCACCACCTGCAAAGTCGTTCCCTTTTTGGGTGTTGTCTTGCTGTTGCCTCTCCAGTGCACCTGTTGTCACCTTCATTTGCACAAAACAGGTAACATTGATATACAATCACTTATGCTTCCTAACTGGATAGATTGATATCCCAGAAGTTTAATTGACTTGGTGTTACTGTGATAATTATGTTTTCCCTTAATTTGTTTGAGCAGTGTATATACCGAAGCCTAAAAAACATAGCATACATAAAACAGGTAAAATAATTGCGCATATTCAACAGATTTTACTGACCCCCTACATGGATGATTTAAGAAATAAGGCACAACGGGGTGTAGCATTGTGCTAATATACCATGGTTAAGGGTCGTTCTTAGGCTCGACACAACATTGAGTGCCAGGATACAGCCCTTAGCCAATGTTTACTGACCATATAGCACCATCCCCTGAACTGCTGATTTCTATTGTAAACAAAGACAAATATTCTAACTGTATTTTGATGTGGTACTAATAGAATTAAGTATGATATACCACTGCTTTCAGCAAATTAGCCCTTTGGGCTTGAGCCAGACAGACCTGATGTTATATTAGTTATTAACTCACCACTCTTGCAGCTCTCTCCTGAGACTCACACTTTCTACAGAACCACGGTCCAGTGGGCACCTGGACGATTCCATAGCACGCTGTGCCAGACACACACAAACACACACACACACACTTCAATCTACAAATCAAATGAGAAACAACTACACACACCAACATATTTCACTTTCAGTTAAATGTTTAATCTGATTAATGACAACTCATTTTGTTCATTGCTAACCAGCCTCATAGAGAGCATGTACAGGCAGAACTAACAGTTAACTAACATAGTGGTATTTGTTTTACCTGTTATAGTGTAAATGAGTTAGAACATAGTCAGAGTTTTAAGATGATGAAATTTGTGTTCACAGTTTACATTTTCTTTTTGCCAGAATTATTGAGAGATGACACAACAAGCTATATAAAAATAAATAAATAAAAAGTATCTTAAATGCAATGGTTTTGTTAAGTAAATCAAAAGGCATATTTGACACTTTCAAACTAATTGTAATTGATATGTTTCCTTCATAATAGAATACAAGCCTCTGGTAAAATACTGTAGCGAAGAGCACAAAGTAATCGAAATTAATGTCTCTTATTGAAGTCGTAATGGGATTGACACATTGAGTAAATACGTAGTTGCTCTGCCAGATACAATGATGTCAACAAAGCATGTGGATACATCGTTGACCAAACAATGCATCCGGGAGGCCCGACCAGCTAGTCCGCCGCTACGTTCAAATCGATTGCTAGCTAAAAGCCGCGTAACTTAGTATTGAATAATAGCCACCACTACTAAACAGTCCGCGCCATAAGGGCTTGATGTCATTTTCTATGTCGCCTCTTTCGAGCTCGCACCATATAAACCCATGTCGATTGAAATAACACCCCCCTCTCACACATAAACATGGACATGCACGCGCGCACGTACGCACGTAACACTCCATCCTTCATCAAAGACGTAATTACATTGTAATATAGTAAGCTAGTTACCCTGGTGCACAGCAACGCTGCACCCGTGCCCATCACAGTACACAAGAGGATTCTCAGCCCAGCCTCGCTCATCGGAACACACGCAGCAACCTCCAACCATTTCCCGCATACTGTTCCCATACGGTATTTTTACGGTTTTGCGACGACTTAACTCGCCAGGGTGTCAAGTAGTCCCCGACTTCAACGGCGCATCAAACATGGTAGTCGGTGGTCGTGGTACACCACCACCAAGACTGAATCTCAGCGTGGAGTTCGGGTACAGCGAGTTTTCCGTGATGTCTTCCCGTCCCCCAGTAGAACCGATGCAGTGCGCATGCCCAAATCGGCAGAGTAGTCAAACTGGGTGTGAAGATGACAATATTTCCATCCCTTGGAAGTTAAGTCCTTATTCTTTCATGCTCATGACAACAACAGCCTAAGTGGCCCTCTTCATAAACTATAATGCTCAAACAGCCCTTACCCTTTCTTCAAGCAAAACTGACAAAAGCGTGCATGAGTACAACATGGATATTTTTTCTGAACAAGACAGAGTGGATAATGGTCCTTTTTAGATAGCGCCACCTTTAGGGATTAGACAAAACAGAGATGTATATTGACTTGAATCCCCAGATGTAGTATCAGGAAACGAGGAGAGACAAACTCTTATAACATGTATGATGTATATGCACTGTACTTCCTACACCTGCTCTATATTAGGAAAGACATTTCTCGTGTTCTTAATAAATGTCTCTTTCACATGCTGTTAGTTTGGCCAGACACTGCAAAAAAAACCTCAGGAACTTTCAGAATAACAATCATGCATAATGATAATAATTAATATGATAATAAAAAAATCAGTCCAATTGCCCAAAATGATTTATTTAGAGGCATTATAACAAGTATAGTATACTTCTAATGCTGCATGTATACCTTAAAAAAACGTCTAACCTTAAATCAGAAGGTAAGGCCTGACAAGTCAACAAAATATTTTGATCTATACATAATTGTGATGTGTAATGTAAAGACTTCTTGCAAACGTATTTGGAAGTAAACCTTCACATTATAAGATGAATTTAAAATGCAATACTCATCACTAGTGTTCATGAATGTAACATTTATCTGTAATAACAACTTTTACTAAAGGCTTCTGCTAGATGCACTCAAAGTTGCCAATCAGCCTGTATGTATGACATCAATAGCTATGACTAAATAATGAGATCTAAAACAAACGTCGCTGGCATAATTTAGATTAGTTTATCCAACTCCAAATGCAAGTAAATACCTATCAGCTTCTGCTACTTGTCATTTTTAGGAACCTTTGTGTCTTACTTGATATGTTGACGGATATCCCCTTTGCCAGCTCACATCAGAAAGCCTGCAGCCTCAAAATTTCAATATTGGTTTGGTAGTCACCTGTTATGTCTTTGTTGTTGAGCAGCTTTTTTTATTTACTGTCACTACAGGGATTATGATCTTCAAAAAAGGTTTCAATAATCAATTGCTATTATTGTATTATTTTAGTAAAAGTTTGTTAATGGATCAAACAGTCTACCAATCATCCGGTTAACAGTGCTGAAAAACCTTTTGGATAAAACCATTGTTTTACCAAATACAATGTTATTTAACCGAAAACTAATTAAGAAAGTGGCTTGCTTATAGGAAATTGCACACAACCATGCTTGGCACTGAAAGAAATGGCTGATCATTTTCAAAAATAAATTGATTTAATGTGTTGTCAGACAGCTTGTCTTTTCAATTCATGATTACATTCCACAAAAAAAGGCTAGGTGCTATTGATTTACATTGTCTTCCATATCATGCTTCTAGAAATAAAGAGGGCTTTCTTTAATGCAAATTTGGTTCAGTATGGAGTACATTAGGGAAGCTGGCTAGGGAAATTGTTTTCTGTTTTTCTGAATGACTTTCCACTGATCTTGAAAGAAAACCTGTGTGGCTATGTATGAGGTAAACTCCACAATTTACCACAGTCAACAAGACAGCTACAAAAATAGAATAAATACCTGATATTGACATTCTTCATAGCATGGTTATCTAGCAATAGGGTAGACCTGAATAAAACTGAACCCCATCCATAGCAACTATTTAATAATGTAATGAGCCGGTTGAGACTGAACTGCTGGGTTTCATTTAATTAAAATCAAATTGCCTTTATTTGGTGATGATGGGATACCAAACAAACAACATCTGAAGATGGCTGCAGTTCAGCAGAGCCCAGCAGAGCATCACAACAGGAGCTAACCAGTATCTGGAGTCCATAGGTTAGAGATTTCAGGTAGTATTCAAAGAATATGCAAAAAATGGCAAACAAGTTCTGAACCACTACAAAGTAATCTGTCCCTACAAAAAGTCTGCCCTTCATTAGAAGGACTATTTATAAACAAAACCAGTGAAATGTTTGGACGCACCTACTCATTCAAGGGTATTTCTTTTTTTAACGATTTTTACATAAGAAAGACATCAAAAGTATGATATAACACAGACAATTTTAAAACAGCAACATATACATGTATATTTAAAATTATTTAAAATTGCCATTCCAAGTAGTAAGATATTTACCCTGGCCTTTTAAGCTATTTAAAAGGCCAGTGGCCAAATATATACAGTACATAGATCCTATTTGTCAAACGTTTGTCAATTTAACGCAATGCTTAATGTTGTCATGCTCAATATTCAAACTTAGTGTGATTTTAATGTGCGATCTAATGGGAAGACGAAATGTTATGTTGTGGTAGGATGTCCTAATACTGGCATGATAGCTTACCATATACTAAATAGTACGTAATTCACCATCACCCATGAAGTACGTACGTGCGGTACGTAGCATGTAGTGTGTGATTTAAGATTGTAGGAATTGCATGGGTAGATATCAATGGTATAATAAGACCGTGAAGGGTCCTTGAGCCATGGATTCCCACTACCTTACTATCTCCACTCGTACTCCACACCAGATGGGCCTTTCTCATACCCCACTCCACTACATTCCATGGATTCCCACTACCTTACTATCTCCACTCATACTCCACACCAGATGGGCCTCTCTCATACCCCACTCCACTACATTCCTGTATCTTAAACGTTGGCTACAATTTAAAAAAAGTTTGTGCAAAAACACAGGAAGACCAAGCATGACAGTAACAGACAATCTGAACGCACATAGCGATACACTCATTACCACGATGAGTGAGATGCGTTTTTCTTTTACAGGCTACTTATTTATTTAAACGTTGATTTTACATATTTCATTTCAAGAAAATAGTAAGTAAAGATCTTACTTTAGTGCTTTTAAATGTACTGTTTTTTTTACGCAGGCCATTAGCTCCACTTTTAGCACTTTTAACCCACAGGTGAAACTGTGACAGGAAAAAACTCACTAGTCAAATACAAACTGAAAACAGAAACAGCATCTGAACCAATTAGAAAGCGCATGAAGTATTATTGAGCAAAGTGCTTTGTTTTAATAGAAAATAAACTCATGTATGTATTTTGGTAAGCTGTGTATATTTACAAATATATCTATTTTTTTCATGGCTTCTCTCCCCCCAAAGTCAGGTGCCTTTGTGGGGGGGAGTACTGTAACAACTCCGGCTGAACGGGATCGCTCCAGTCTATGTTCTGGTTTCGTCTATCCCACCTGTGTTTGTACTCACCTGTGTCCTGATTCCTTGTTTACCTTTGTATTCAGTTCAGTCTTTGTCTCCAAGCCTGTTGGTTTATTGTTTGTCCCGAGACACGGTTTGTGTGGCTTTCCTTCTGTTGTTCCAGTTAGCGGTGAATAAACGTACCTGTTGACTCGCCATCCTGCCTGTGCCTACTTCAGCTACACCCGCTAACCATTACAGGATAATCAACCCCAAAAAATGGAAGTAGCAGGTAGACTGTCAAACCCTGGCCCACGGCCCTCTGCCGTCCAGAATCCTGTCCTGCCGCGACCTGCCCCGGTCGCTGTTCCGCAACGGTCCGCCAACCAGAGTCCCCTCCAAACAATCTTTCAGGGGGGATTGGGCTATAGGGCCGCTTCCCTCCTTCTGCTCAGGTCCCTCGTCCTGCCTGGGACAGAGCCTCGCTTTCCTGTCCAAGCCCCCTCTCCTGTCTAAGTGCCCTATCCTGTCCAAGCGCCCTCTCCTCTCCAAGCGCCCTCTCCTGTCCAAGTGCCCTCTCCTGTCTAAGTGCCCTATCCTGTCCAAGCGCCCTCTCCTGTCCAAGTTCCCTCTCCTGTCCAAGCGCGCTCTCCTGTCTAAGCGCCCTCTCCTGTCCAAGTGCCCTCTCCTGTCTAAGCGCCCTCTCCTGTCCAAGCGCCCTCTCCTGTCCAAGCGCCCTCTCCTGTCCAAGCGCCCTCTCCTGTCTAAGTGCCCTATCCTGTCCAAGCGCCCTCTCCTGTCCAAATGCCCTCTCCTGTCCAAGCGCTCTCTCCTCTCTAAGCGCCCTCTCCTGTCCAAGTGCCCTCTCCTGTCCAAGCGCCCTCTCCTGTCCAAGCGCCCTCTCCAGCACCTCTCCAGCGCCACCTCTATAATAACAAATAAAAGTAATTTATGCTTATACGCACATGTTCCTAAATACATGTTTTTGCTGCCAAATCAATGAGACATGATTATACAATATAATAGTCAAGTACTTTGGACTGTTATTTTCACCAATTCAATGACAAAGGGAGTTTCTAAACTAATACATCCTTCAACATAAATGTCTATACCTCCTTTAATAGAAATGATTGCTGCTACAACCTTCAGAAGTGCTGGGGGACTGCTGTAAATACAACGTTAGATGGTTTGTCTTATGATTTTAGATTGTGGACTGTATGTATGTCTGGGATGCTGTGCAGACTGATGGCAAGCACAATTCTGTAAGTCTAAATTATTAATTCAGTCTACTTTTGAACCTTTGTAGAAAATAAACAGGCTGGGGATACTTTCCAAAGGCACTGCACATTTAGTTACCCTTCAAAACTCTTTAATTCTGCAGTGTTTATGCTTGCTGCTAAAGCGGTTTACCAAAGCAATCATGTCTAATGACTTTGCCCGTCTTGACTCAGTGCTCAAGACTCCAAGATGGTTCAACCGGTCATCGCCAGTTGTTCGTAGGTGGTTCTCAAAGCTCATGGAATACCTCCGTTGATGGTTCCAGAAACTCCAAACTCCAGAAGGATTATCATACGCTGCCTTCTGTTTTTTGCTTTCCTCTCTAAAAGCCTTAGTTTGATACCACTTGTGTTTCAGATCTTCAGTACATCATTCAAAAACGATCAGCAAATTAAAACAGGGGGTCCTCATCCAAAAACCTTGTATGTATGTCATTTTTAATCATTTTACTAGTGTACTTGACAATTCTACATTCATAAATGTTTTCTGTATTAGAGGATTTTGTTTTTGCTATTTCCTCCAAAATGGCCACAAAGTTCCCTTTGCTGTGAGACTCCACACATTCTTGATGACCTTTCTGTGGATTGTCTTCACTCCATTAACAACTGGCGCCTGGCCAACGACCTTCACGAGTTCTATTGTCGCTTTGAAAGACAATGGGAAAGTTCTGACGCCAACCCCCCTGACTCCAACCCCTGTCTCCAGCCCACCTCTCTCACCTCAGCAGGGGTATGGGCCACTCCCAAATGGCCCAGCTCAATGGCCTCCTCCCCACTACCACAACAACAACTCTCTCTGTCCTGGAGAGGGACATTACCAGAATGTTTAAGAGACAACACCCCTGCAAAGCAGCTGGGCCAGACTCTGTCTCTCCATCCAGCCTGAAGCACTGTGCTGATCAGCTGACATGCCATGTGCCCCCAAGAAACCAAGGATCAGATGACTTAATGTCTACAGACCCGTCGCCCTGACCTCTGTGGCATGTCATTTGAGTGCCTTGTGCTGCCCCACCTTAAAGCCATCGCTGACCCACTCCTGGACCCCCTGCAGTTTGCCTACAGACCAAACAGGTCAAACATGGCCCTCCACTATCCTCCAGCACCTGGATCCTGTTTGTGGACTTCAGCTCTGCTTTTAATACCATCATTCCAGCTCTGATGCAGGACCAGCTCTCCTAGCTGCACGTGCCTGAATCTACCTGCAGGTGGACCACAGACTTCCAGGCTGACAGAAGGAAGCGCGTGAAGCTGGGGAAATATGTCTCTGACTCCTGGTCCTTCAGCACCGGACCCCTCAAGGCTCCTCCTGTCATCAATCTGTCACGCTCCTGAAGTCGGCAGATGACACCCCCCTTATTGGGCTCATTGGGATGAGTCTGCCTACAGGTGGGACATCGACCACTTGGTGAATTGATTCAGGCAGAACAATCTAGAGCTTGAAGCTTTAAAGAGAGTGGAGATAATTGTGGACTTTAGGAAAACCCAGCCCCACCCTCCCCCATCACCCTGTGTGACTTCTCAGTCATCATTGCGGAGTCCTTTTTGCTTCCTGGGCATCATCATCACCCAGGACCTCAAGTGGGAGCAAAACACCAGCTCCATCACCAAAAAATCCCAGCTGCTGAAGAAGTTCTACCTGCCAAAGACAGTGATGGTGCACTTTTACACAGCACATCATTGAGTCCAATCCTCACCTCCTCCCTCACCATCAGGACCACTGCTGCCACTTCCAAGGATAAGGGCAGGCTGCAGTGTATCATTCAGTCTGCTAAGAAGGTTCTGGAATCAGCCATCCCTCAAGGACCTGTACGCCACCAGGAGCCTGAGGTGCGCTGGAAAGTTTGTGGCGGACCCCTCCCACCCTGGACACAAACCTTTTTAGACTCGCCCCTCTGGCAGGAGGCTACGGTCGATTAGGACCAACACCTCACACCACAAGAACAGTTTTCACCCATTGGCAGCTGGCCTCATCAACAAGGCATGGTGACGCCCATTGACCCTGTTCACCTCCGCCCCCTAACTTAACACTTTACATTACTGCACTTCTTTGGACTATTGTATTGCACTATATGCAACTTGTTTGCACACTTTCTATTTACTGTGTTTTTTTATTTTTGCTTACTGTGTTATTTTATCTACTTACTGTGTTCACTTATTTTTCCACTTACTGTGTTTACTGTCATGCACCAATACACCGTAGCAAATGTCTTGTATTTTGAGTTCAACAATTCACTGGTTTGGATTGAAAGACATCAGTACTCTTAACATTGTATAGCTGAGCCAAATCCTTCACTAAGTTCAAAATGCCTAAATGCGACCATCTTTCATCACATTTCTTGTAAAAAAAAGAATAAAACAATGGCCTAGGGTGGTCTCTGACTTGCCCACTGTCGGATATCTACAAAAGCATAAAATGCCCCCAAACTATATATATATATATATATATATAACTTTCAATTTATCTTTACACCATTCTGTCAGTAGATGTCCCTGTGGCAGCATTTAAACAGATTTTGAATTTGTATCTTTTTTTACTATCTTTCTATCACATTAGATCTTAATCTGATTTGCCAAGAGAACAAATAAAAACTATTTTGCATTACTTTTTTGCATACTATTTTGCATAACATTGCTCATTGGAAGGTATAAACTATTGTGTAAATATTGGACAGTAGTATAAATGTATAAACAAAAAAGGTGATTTGCTTTCGGAAACACAGAATATGCAAGTATCTACATTGCCATATGTTTTTCTCTGTGTACGTCAATTGCATCAGCCAAAGGGACTGGATAAAAAAACCATCTACACTTTTTTTCCTACTCCCCGGCAATCTTATTAGTCACTATCTTCCCAGAAGCACAACTGATCTTTATATCAAAGAGCCATGCTGGCATAAACGCATCATTTGGCTTAACTAAGCTTTGCACTGAGACAGAGAGACAGATCGACCAGACAGAGAGAGGGAGACAGAGAGTAGACAGAGGGAGGATAAAGAGAGTAACTGAGGAAGAGAAAGAGGAACTGGGCTCTGATGGGGAGAACAGATAAAGGGGTGACAACAGCTGGATGAGATCAGGCTTACACCCGGTCCTGGTCTCAGGCCAGTCTGGTAGCTGTCTCTAGAGTTTCCTGCGTTTGTTTTGTGTCACTAAAAGGCATAAAATGACTAAAACATGCTTTTGTAAAAACACGGATCACACCTTAATGGAGATAGTAAAACTAGAATGAAACCAAGAATAATGTCAGTATCCAGACCGGACGCAGATTATAATGACCTCCTACAGCCACCAGAGGGGGTAATTGACATCGGCGCATTACCTCAGCATCCGGGTTGGACTACATGATCTCAAAATTCCATGATGAAATTGGAAAACATCCCAACCTTACCAGCCGCTCATCATATGACCTTTTAGCCCACTGCCAACTCTGGGAAGTAAAAAACCCCCCCACACAGCACTTTGTATCTACTTAAAAAAACGTACTCAAGAGCCTATATCTACATTAAATAAACAACAAACAAAAGTAATCAAATCGAATGTATTAAAAGCGAATTTCAAAAGAAAAACACAATTTACAATATCAAAAACACCCCAAAAACAAATCACATCAAATGAAAGCAAAAAACTGAGCAGCACAAAAGAACATAAAAGCACAGAGGATGTGTATATAATATTGATTACTAAATGCCTGACTGAAAGGACCAGGGGGACGGGGGGGGGGTGATTCAAAACCATTTCTGAATGGTTGCCCCTCTCACTTCACATAACAAGCTGTTCCACGAGGGAGGGGCATTTTCAGATCCAACACAGGCCCCCCTTCGCGGTGGTCCCTCTCGAGGCAGTGCGAAATCAGCGTGTCTTTCGGATAAACGGGGCCAGGTTAAAGGTGGCGAGTAAGTCGGTGTGCGACGTCACAGTCAGGCAGTAGCGCATCATGAGCCGGATCAGTGTGCGGGTGCCTTCCAGTGTCAGCGCCATAATGAAATGAAACACAGGCACGTTGTACTTCTTCTGCCTCTGACAGAGAGATACTGTCAATTAGAAAAAGCTAGGCAGATGCTGGAGTTTTTTTTTAAAATTTTTTTTTTTAAACGTGTTTGGCGTGAAAGGGAAATCATTAGTAGGAAGAGTAGAAGTTGATTCTGTGTGAAGTTGCATGATAAGGAGAGAAGTTTGCAGTCATCCAGACTGTGGTTGACATCCGTGGTGGTTGTCACCCATGTCTGTGTAAAGTAGTGTCTGGTTTAAATGTATAAATAGGTTTCATCAGTTTTGCATTTACAATTATTACCAAGGGGATGTGTGTATCATGAAAATAACAACGATAATATAGTTTTATAAACATCTGGTTTGTATTGTCATTTTTGAGGTACATCAAAGCGCAGAATTGGTATCATGGTCTCTAAAACACAGAAGTGGTGTGATCACGGGCCCCCCATTCATCCCATCAAATGTAGTTTATGTCTTTGTTTGCTTGGAATCTGTAACCAGAAGGAATTGTTGCCTCATTTGATTAACTGAGGGAAACATATAATGTGCCTAGAAATAATAGAGACGTGGAGGAATGTCAACACATTCAATAATTATTTACCCGCCATGTTGAATAGGTGTTTCAAAATGCATTTTACCAGTTCTACCGGGCTGTGACAGAGCTGTGACAGATCTGTGCCAGATTAGCAAGAGAGTTTCTGCATTTGTAAGTGTGCGTTTGTTTTGCAGCTTTTAATTGATAAAAATAATTAGCCCAAGCATGAAACCTTAAGGAACACCAATATAATTATTGCCCAGCTCTGCAAATGGATGCTTCTCACTTAAAAAAAAGGTAAAAGCCAGTTAAGAACATGATCTCCACAGACCAATCAAATTTTATTACCTCTAAATGAGAATAGCATGATCAATATTGTCAAATGCAGCGGTTAAACCTAAAAGGACAAGAAAAAAGACATGTTTAGAGGACTGCAAGAGATAATTTAATACTTTAACCAGCGCCAATTCTGTGCTATGGAATGGTCGGAAACCAGATTAGTTGCTGTCCAAGTTATATTTGGAGTTTAAAGTGATGTCAGCTGCTTGTCTTTTCTTGTATCTTAGAAGGAAGGGGATTGTTAGAGATATATATTTTTTTAAAGTGGTATGATTACAGCCAATCGGAAAGATCCAGGAACTCTTCCTGATTGGAGTTGTGTTTATAATGTTCCGCATTTTCTGGCGTATAACTGGATGTTTTCTGAATAGCTTCATGTATAAGCTGGCATGAGGTCAGCTTTTTATGCATAATAAATTCAACTATTTTATCATTGGTAATGGCTGAAAGTAGGTCACAGAGTAGCTGAGTACCTCAGCACTCTCCTCATAGTCCTGTGGGATGTGCCATAGAGTAACTGAGGTCTCCTCATAGTCCTGGGGGATGTAACAGAGTAGCTGAGGTCTCCTCATAGTCTTGGGGGATGTAACAGAGTAGCTGAGGTCTCCTCATAGTCCTGGGGGATGTGACATAGAGTAGCTGAGGTCTCCTCATAGTCATGGGGGATGTGACATATAGTAGCTGAGATCTCCTCATAGTCCTGGGGGATGTAACAGAGTAACTGAGGTCTCCTCATAGTCCTGGGGGATGTGACATAGTGCAGCTGAGATCTTCTCATAGTCCTGGGGGATGTGACATAGAGTAGATGAGGTCTCCTCATATGGTCAAGGTTATGTGGAAATGTAGCCATTATCTTTTTTTTTAAATAATTAGTTAAATAGGTAATTAAAAATGTCTCTAGGCTGTCTGGGGTATAGATTTCTCTGAGGGTAGCTACCGTGCTGAAGGGATATCTAGGGTTATATTTGTTGTCATATGCAATGGCTCTCCAAAGTATTTACCCACACTGGACTTGTCGAAATGTTATTGATACACAAATCAGTTTTAAGTGTATTTAACATCAAATCATGTGAAACACCTTGATTACACATTTGGTTGCACTGCAGCTCATCCCTGTGTCATAACAGATCGGGCAAATACTTACGCAAACAGTTTCTGTTTTATATTGTAATCTTTTTTGAACAAATTGCAGATGTGTGTTGATCAATTCTTAATTCACTCCAGTTAATTGTAGTTGTTACACATTAAATTGTGAAATAGTCCCACAGGAGTAAATAGTTTTGTGAGCCACTTCATGTCTCATGTCTGTTCCAGTGGTACAACAAGTGTCTGTTGAACAGCATATGACATCTCAACCTTTGTGATTGATAGATACTGCAAGTTGAAATCCAAGACTGAGAAACAGTTTGACTTCTCTGTGAAAACTGTGAAAAGGGGAGTGTACTGTGAAGTGATGGCTTATTTCAAAGCTGTGAAATGCACTTCTTAAACCACAGCCTAAAAAATGTCATGTGACCTTTGAGATCTTTCAGATAGATTTGTGCACATACAGTAGACTGTAAAATAAACTGAAAGTGTTGTTTTCCAGAACGGCAAGCTGCTTCTTTCACAAGGTACAGTCCACACACAATTGAATAGACTTGTATGTTTTTATTTTCATTCTTTGTCATAGGAAAACAAATGTACAGCAAACAGTCAATGTAGTCAGTCAATATAAAACACACTTAACACAAGGACAGTTGGTTACTTTATATCAAACAGCAGCAGATATGGCCAAGGTTATGCCAAATATTAAATGCCTATTTCCACTTCTATTGACACAACTCTGTTGAAGCCAGTCACCAAAAGAAAAATTCCCAATGCTTTTTGGGGTGAAATATTATTGTGGCTTTAGTGAATAATTATCAAATGTACACCATATAAAATAACTGAATACATTTAGATGGAGAATATAACTTATATAAGATAAGCATCCACCTTTGAACGTTTGTAATTAATATGTATACATCATAAATAAATGTTTCTGTACCAATGAGTGGAAATGCTACATTTCATTGTGTGTGTCTGATTTAATACTGTTGCTAATAAAAAAAAAACAGAAAGAAAGTCTCTAAGACACTTATACTTAATACGTGCACACATTACAATATTATCATCCTATTTATTAATATTACAACATTATCATCAAATTCATGATTATTACTGGCATTACCATCATATCCATTATTGTTACAACATTATTACGTGGGAGTTTGAATGTGTCTGTGCGCGTGGGGCAGGAGGCCGGCCTGAGGCACCAGCGCTCGTGTCTCGCCTGAGCCGCCTCCGCCATTGGTCCAGAGTCTACTTCACGTACACAGCCCGGGGGCGCGGGGACTTCAGAGACGGCAGGCCTACGTAAGGCAAGAGCAACGAGGAGGCCTCTGCTCAGCGTGTCAGGGGTCATGGGCAGCTGTGTGGAGAGGAAGGTGCAGTTTGTATCGATGGGTGTAGATGCACTTGATCTGTGACGTTTGAGTCCTATTTGTGTGTGAACTTTGGCGATTGAATCAAATCTATTTGGGGTGCGTGCTCTATTTTAGCTCCAGCCGGTGCTCCCCGCGGGCGATGTGCGAGGAGAACTCGTAGCGGTCCCGGCTGCGGTGGCCACACACGTTGCACTCCAGCGGGTCGCGGAAGCCGTGGCAGCCCATGTGGATGGTGAACATGACGTAGTCCAGGAACAACACCCTGCAGTGGTCGCAGGGATACACGCCGCCCGCCCCCGAACCCAACTCCCCCTCGCCCCGGGCCGCCCGGAGGGCCTCCAGGGGAGGCATGGGGTGCGGGTGGCCTGGAGCATGGGAATGTGAGATGCCGTTGTGGGGCCCGGGCCCCAGTAGCTGCCCCAGGCTGTAGAGAATTGGCTGGGAGTGCTGGGCCCGGTCGGTGTGGCTCGAGTCCAGGCCGTGGTGAGCCTGGCCCGGCCGGGGCAGGTAGGCGACGAGGTTGCTTTGCGGCTGCTCCAGCTTGTGGCCGTTGGTGAGGGTCCGTGGGCTCCCATCGGTGCGGTTCAGGGGGAAGGCGGAGTCGCTGTCCTGGCCGGCGTAGAAGGCCTGGTGGGTGTGGTGGTTCTCTAGGCCAGGGGAGGCGAGGCTCGGGTCCATGTCGGAGCGGTGGATCAGCTCCCGGTTGAAGCTCAGGTCCAGACAGACGCCGTTGTCCCCTAAATCACCCATACAGGGAAACACACCTCAGCACACAGCAATATTAACACAGACACTATGTACTGAAAATGTATGTACAGTGGAGGAAAAAAAGGATTTGATCCCCTGCAGATTTTGTATGTTTGCCCACTGACAAATAAATGATAAGTCTATTATTTTATTGGTAGGTCTATTTGAACAGTAAGTGAATAACAACAAAAACATGCAGAAAAACACATTTTAAATAAGTTATAAATTGTTTTGCATTTTACTCAAGGAAATAAGTATTTGATCCCTTTGCAGAACATGACTTGATACTTGGCAAAACCCTTGTTGGCAATCACAGAGTTTAGACGTTTCTTGTAGTTGGCCACCAGGTTTGCACACATCTCAGGAGGGATTTTGTCCCACTCCTCTTTGCAGATCCTCTTTGAGTAATTAAGGTTTCGAGGCTGACATTTGGCAACTCGAACCTTCAGCTCCCACCACAGATTATGGTCTGGAGACTAGCTAGGCCACTCCAGGATCTTAATGTGCTTCTTCTTAAGCCACTCCATTGTTGCCTTGGCCGTGTATTTTGGGTCATTGTCATGCTGGAATACCCATCCACTACTCATATTCAATGCCCTGGCTGATGGAAGGAAGTTTTCACCCAAGATTTGAGGGTACATGGCTCCATCCATCGTCTCTTCGATGCAATGAAGTTGTCCTGTTCCATTAGCATAAAAACACCCCCAAAGCATAATGTTTCCACCTCCATGTTTGTCGGTGGAAATGGTGTTCTTGGGGTCATAGGCAGCATTCCAGTTGAGTTGATGCCAAAGGGCTCTCATCTGACCACAACACTTTCACCCAGTTCTCCTCTGAATCATTCAGATGTTCATTGGCAAACTTCAGATGAGCCTGTACATGTGCTTTCTTGAGCAAGGGGACCTTGCGGGCGCTGCAGGATTTCAGTCCCACACGGCCTAGTGTGTTAGCAATTGTTTTCATGGGGACTATGGTCCCAGCTGCCTTTAGATCATTGACAAGATCCTCCCGTGTAGTTCTGGACTGATTCCTCACAGTTATCATGATCATTGGAAATCCACAAGGTGAGATCTTGCATGGAGCCCCAGTCCGATGGAGATGATAGTTATTTTGTGTTTCTTCCATTTGCAAATAATCACACCAACGGTAGTAAACTTCTCTCAAAGCTGCTTGCGGATGGTCTCATAGCCCATTCCAGCCTTGTGTAGGTCTACAATCTTGTCCCTGACATCCTTGGACAGCTCTTTGGTCTTGGCCATGGTGGAGAGTTTGGAATCTGATTGATTGCTTCTGGCTCCCAGGTATCTATTTTACAGAAAACAAGCTGAAATTAGGAGCACTCCCTTTAAGAGAGTGCTACTAATCTCAGCTTGTTACCTGTGTAAAAGACACCTGGGAGCCAGAAATCTTGTTGATTGATAGGGGATCAAATACTTATTTTACTGGGTGCAATGCAAATAAATGTATAACTTATCTGAAATGTTTTTCTGTCTTTCACTCTTAAACATTAAGGGGACCCATAAACCACTGAAAAATATTAAAGACCAAAATGTATTGTACATGAAAACCAAACAACGTTCAATTGAAACCAAAATCACAATAAGTAACTCAGTAGTGTGTGAGGCCCTCCACGTGCCTGGATGCACTCCTGACAACATCTGGGCATGTTCCTGATGAGACGATGGATGGTGTCCTGGGGGATCTCCTCCCAGACTTGATCAGGGCATCAGTGAGCTCCTGGACAGTCTGTGGTGCTACTTGGCGGCGTCAGGAGTGTATACAGGCATGGGGGGGTCAGACACACTACCGAGTCACATTATGAGTTGGCGGCGTCAGGAGTGTATACAGGCATGGGGGGGTCAGACACACTACCGAGTCACATTATGAGTTGGCGGCGTCAGGAGTGTATACAGGCATGGGGGGGTCAGACACACTATCGAGTCACATTATGAGTTGCCGTGATTAAATTCGTACACCCTATGATTTCAATTGTTTCCTTTGATTCTTTTTTATTAATTTAGAATTCAGCCCTCATTCGGTTGGTGATTCTATTTCCTTTGACGGTTGTTACGTCATTTTGTTTTCAACCAATTACATGTACAGTAAAATGTACAGTAAAGATTTTATCTTTAATGTATTCTTTTAATCAAGAACCGATGTGTGATTTTAGTGTTCCGTAATGTTTTTTGAGCAGTGTGTGTGTATATATATATACACATATGTGTTTATATTAATAAAACTGACAAGAGTAACTATTTCAGTCTAAAAGCCAAATATATACGATATAGATAACCACAACACAGCTAGCTTCTCCAACCAAACTGAGCCCAGACAGCAAAAAAGTTAACTTGGCCACACTGAAACAGAAAGAGGAAAAAGCCTGTGCATCTTGATAGCCAAGCTAATACTGCATCTCCTGCAAGAAAGCTGGTGAGCAAGCGCGCATCAAGTTAACCGTGACAATAGATGGGTAGAGTTGTGCGTCTGACCGTGGCTACAGAAAGAGGAGTTTCCTGCCACAGATAGAGACAACAGACAGGGTGTGAGAGGACAAAGGTCCCATGTCCTAAATGGCGCCCCTGCCACCTGCGTAGTGCACTTCCTGTGACAGGGGCCCCCGGGTGGGGGGGCCCAGTTTATAGGGCGCCGTTTGGGACACGGAAGCAGTGACAAGAAGACGCCTCAGGCTGTCCTTGCTGCAGCTGCTTGCTGCACCACCGCAGGAGGAGACGAAGGCACCTGCTCACGTTTGGCGCCCTCGCCTGTTTTTCAATTCTGCGGTCGAGCACATTACTTCTCTTTTCCTCCTGTGGTTGTCATATTGAAAGATTTCAGTTCATCTGTCAGGGGCGATGGCTGACAGGAGGATCCCATTAACTCGGGCGCTCACCGTTTCCTCGCAGCGACTCGATTCTGAAACTATGATAAGTGGAGACGTTTGACAAGAAAGGGTGACCTGAGTGTTGGAAATAAGTAGACGAGGCCCGGCGGTTTGAGGAGTCACCGCGATGATGATGACGAGCCACTCATTTACAGAAACGGACCATTTAAACACTCGGCATCGTCGGAGTAGAAGTTTCAATGAAGCTACTACTGGTTGTTTACACTCGGTTGGCGTGAGGCAGCTTCAGTGTGCAAAACGCATGCACATCAACCCTTGATTGCTTCATGTTATTGAGATCCGGTTCCTATCTGTGGTGTACCATACCTACCTAACACATTTATCGAGCTGCGAAAATAGGGCAGTGGTCTACCACGTCATGGCCTGGAGCAGCAGATGAGACCAGGGCCTCAGCCCCCGAAATCCTGCTTGGCAAGCAAAGCGAAGGGGGGACAGCAGAGCTGCACAGATAAAGGGACTGATAGAGAAACACACAGACAGACAAGTAGCTCAGGCAGTTTAGCTCTCTGAAAAAACACATCACTTTCATCATTGCAACGCACAGTTGTTGGAGTTACGTGCAACTCTCAGTGAATAAACACGAATGAAAACAGGAACCAATGGCGGAGAGTCGGGATGCAGTCCAAATTTTACCGGGGCAGTAATCCAGGACCCTTGTTATACAGACATGCTGTAGAGATGAACGTTGTGTTCGTTGAGTGAAGGAATATCCCATCTCTCCAAAGAACATGCAACCACAATCATCAGTCCGGCTAGACAAGTAGTGTCAAATCAAATTGGATTTCAAGATGCTGTTTTAAGTTGTTCTGCCGAAAGCATTGCATCGTCTTTCAATCGAGTTGCTTCACAGGCACTGTACCAACGCACACACGCCCCACAGACATATACAGCACTTCAGGAAAGCATTCAGACCACCTCGCTTTCACCACCTATTCTTGTGTTATATACTGAATCAAGTATTGATCGAATTATTGCTTTTTTGGCCATCAATCCCCACGAAATACCTCATAATAACGTTGATATGTATAACTGTAAAACCCTTTGCCATGACACTCCAAAATTTAGTTCAGATGCCTCCGGTGTCCTTGGATCACCCTTAAAAAGCATCAATGGGAATTTCTATCAATTGAACATGATTTTTGGAGTGGCCCCACACTTCACACAGCATATCAGAGAAAAAAACGGAAAGTCTTGCCGAGAATTTTGTCAAGGACTAGATCTGGGGGAAAATTATTTTAAAAAGAATCCTTAAGTATTCCAAGTTCCCAGGAGTTGAGAGTGCTCCATCACGGTCAATTAAAAGAGGTTTGGAACCACACAGACTCTTCCTAGAGACTGCCAGCTGTCTGTCCAGCCAAACAAAGTGCACACAGCCAAGACAATACTAGAGTGGCTTTGGGACAAGTCTGGGAAGGTCCTTGAGAATCTCAGCCAAAGCCCATACATGAAGCCCATTGAACATCTGTTGAGAGACCTGAGCATTGCAGTTCACTGACGCTCTCCTATCACTCTTAAGCTTAGGGCTTAAGAGGAGCTACAAGGAAGAATGGGTAAAATGTATTAAATCCAAGTGTGCACAGCTGGTAGAGACATTCCCAAGAAGACTCAAAGCTGGTAGAGACATTCCCAAGAAGACTCAAAGCTGGTAGAGACATTCCCAAGAAGACTCAAAGCTGGTAGAGACATTCCCAAGAAGACTCAAAGCTGGTAGAGACATTCCCAAGAAGACTCAAAGCTGGTAGAGACATTCCCAAGAAGACTTAAAGCTGGTAGAGACATTCCCAAGAAGACTTAAAGCTGGTAGAGACATTCCCAAGAAGACTCAAAGCTGGTAGAGACATTCCCAAGAAGACTTAAAGCTGGTAGCAAATTGAGATTGCTGCTGTAATGTAAAAAATAAATTCTGAATACCTTTTTGTATTGTATAATTCTGAGTACATTAGATAATTGTTTTCGCTTTGCCATTATCAAGCATTGGGCGTAGATATAAAGATATAAAAATAATAAATAAAAATTCATGAAATCAATTCAAATTGAGTCTTTAACATATCCAAAGGTGGAGAAAGTGAAAGAGTCTGAATACTGAAA
Source organism: Novumbra hubbsi (assembly GCA_016801125.1). Taxonomy (NCBI): domain Eukaryota; kingdom Metazoa; phylum Chordata; class Actinopteri; order Esociformes; family Umbridae; genus Novumbra; species Novumbra hubbsi. Next base: position 60,718 of record JACXGK010001687.1, read on the forward strand.
ACAACATATGCACCAACATATACATAGACATTATACCGACATAAATATATACTTCCATGTTGTTACTACGCAGATGCCAGTGTCTTATATACTTCTGTACACTGAACGTCTCTTACTTCACACCCACAGGGCCCTTGTGTCTCTTGGTGGGAGGTTGTTGTAAATAACAATGTGCTTCTAACCAAGGTCACGGGTTAAATATAAGTAAAAAAAGAACATAAAAATCATCGTTTTTACCACCCACATGTTCCCACACCTCTAGTTAACATTTCCAATGTCACAACCTGCATCACTGCTTTAACTAAATGTGGCCCTCAGTCAGTTAGTCAACCTGGTCTTACCAGTGAACTTCTGTGGCATGGAGCTCTTGCGTTTGGCCACGTTGCTGGCCAGCCTGTCCAGTAGCAGGGCCCGCTCCGCGCCCACGTGGGTCGACCTGGACACGTGGGCGTCCTCGCCGGCTTCAATGTTAAGGGAGTGAGATGGAGATGAACAGATTGAGTCAAGGAGACACAGGGGGGGAGAGTGAGAGAGAGAGAGTTGGAGGCCTGTCATTAGCAGAGAGGAAGGTGTGCAAAAGCGCTTTACTTCAAGTGAGCTTCGCCTCGCGCCGTCAAGGTTAAGAAATTGGTTTATTTTCATGAACTTTCAAACGACTTGAAAAAAATGAAACTCAGACGATGAGGAACCAACGAGAGAGAAAAAACGATTCCAGCCAAGATAACGAGCCCGGTGACCTCACTTCCTGGTGTCTTATCAACCGGCGGGCCCTGGAGAGGGAGGGGCGCCGGGCCAGAGGATGTGCTTCCTCGCCACACGCGCTCGTCTCTTCTGACATTTAGCCGACCGCGAAAAACAACCGAGTGTCGCAACTAGTCCTGGTCGTCCACCCGACGGCGGGCGAGCGCAGTTTGCTGGGGTGCGAAGCCAGACCGAGGCGCTCGAAATATTTGTCCTACATCTCTGACTTCCCCTCTGCTGTGACTGCTACAAATAAAGTGTTCCTAATATGCAACGGCTCCACTGCCACAGCCGCCGCAACCTATTTAGCGCCAGTGGGGGGGGGGGGGGGGGGGGTCACTGACTTGTGAGGATGGACTGAACGCACTGGAGCTGCACTGGAGCTGCACTGGAGCTGCAGCACTCACAGGTGCAGGCAATGTGTGCATACCAAGGTCTGTGTGTTTTGCCTGTGTGTGTGGGGAAACAGAGGATGCATGTGAGGGTATGAGGGCCTCTCACCTCTCTCGGGGTTGCCTTTGTTCTGGATGTAAACATGGCATCTCTCCCGGTGCTCTTCGAGGGAGCTGCGCTGCTTGTAGCTGCGACCGCAGTGGCTGCACTTGTAGGGCTTCTCTACTGCGGGAGGAGAGTGCCAGTTGAAACTTTGCCACACTGTGCGTCGTTAAATAATGTGGTCACTAGTTTGTCTCTTTGAGAACCTCCTTTGAGTTCCTTGTCAGTGGGTGGCCCAGCTTCCAAGTCTTCATAAACTCAGTGTGTGGACAAGATACAGGTTTCTCACAGGTTCTGGTCAAGTTTGCATTTTTGGCCCACTTGCAAGGATAACGACAATGAGCATTATAAACGTTGATGAGGTTAGGGAAGTCATTGGAAGAGGACAGCTCCTACTGGTGCTGGGCAACAGCATTATAAACTTTGCACAGAACCAAGATTTTTGCAATGAAAACATCCTTACATCTTAAAGAATAAGAGAAATAAAAATGCTCAGTGCTGTTGTCCATGCAAGGGGAGGATGTAGAAAGTACTTAGAACAAGGGCGCCAATCCATTTAGCTAAATAAATGTGCCATCTTGGTCGATTCCCTTACATCATTGGTTGAGGTTAAATACAGTATTCTACACACGTTCTAAAATGAAAATACACCACAGCTTGTAACCTGCATGGTTTATCAGCAGGGGCCAATCGTCGCAAAGGTGACAGTTTACCTTATATATGTCAGCGTGTACAGGAGAGTGACACCTGCATTTGCATATTCACCCTGCGCATGTGTTGGTGTGAGGTCATTATGTACACAGGTCAAAAGTGTGGAATATTGTACAGATTTTGCTGTTTTGGAAAGAAACTGGTACTTTTCTTCACTCAAGTGGAATTCAACTGAACACAAAGAAATAGTCAGGACTAGTGTAAAAAACTATTTGAAAAAAGTCCCTATTGAACCAATCTAGACTTCCTCCATTTCCAGCAGCAATAACTTCCCTTTATATCAAAAACAGCTGAACACTTTTCTGTTTGTTAAATAAAGCCTAACATTGTCTAAGAGTTTGTGTAGCCACAGTATGCAAGAGACTGGCATGTCTTAAGATCAATAAATGGTCAAAATGACAAAAAGACAACTGCTTTCTCTGGTAACTCATCAGCTAATCATTGTTTTGAGGAATGATGTCCAAAACACAGAAGATTTCTTACAAAGGTGTACACTATAGTCTTTAAAGACAAAGGACAACTGTCTCTAACAAAAACAGAAAGAAATGTGGAAAGCTCCAACAAGAGGATAAGTACATCAGAGTCTCTAGTTTGAGAAATAGGTGCCACATGTGTCTTCGGCTGACAGCTTCATTGAATTCTAACGCCAAGGATCTGCAAAGCCGTCACTGCTGCACAAGGAACATTTGTCGATGAGAACGAGATTAGTTTAAGAAGTTCTGAAACGTAAAATTCTAATAGTAATTTTCACATTACTAATGTCCTGACTAAACATTGTGACCAGTTGAATGCCACCTTGGTGGATTATTTACCCCATAAGGGTGAAATCTGTTGATGATTCTAAACCTCTGGCCTCCAGTGCATGTAAACACAGGTGATGCACAGATTGCGAGTCAGTACTTGAGTGAGTGCGCAGGTGTCCGCTGAGGGCGTCTCGTCTGCGGCAAGCGTAGCTGCACATGGGACACTTGAAGGGCTTCTCCCCAGAATGCAGTTTGATGTGGCGAAGCAGGTTTCCTTTCTGTGTGAAGGAAGCCCCACACTGGCTACAGTGGAACGGACGTTCACCTGGGTAGAACAAAGGAGTCATGGAGAAACACAGACACTACCAGTACCTAAAAAACACTACGCTATGAGCTGAGTAGATTTGGCCCTGGCTGCCGATTTTGTAATACCTCTGCATTTCCCGGCTAGTGGTTACTTGCATAACCCTGGTTGTACATAGCAAGCAGGCCTTTTTTACCCAGATTCTGTATCAGCCCAGCGGAAGAGTGGACATTTCAATTGGTTCTCGACCCAAATCACCTGGTTAAATGGCAAATGAAACAAACTAGGGCGAGTCTTAAAAAGTGCGTATCGTATAAAAGGCCCAGCGAGAGGTGACACACGTGTGCCTGTGATATCGAAACCTCCTGGAGTCACAGATCTCCCAACCGAACACCTTGACCTACTAAGGTTATCAATCCCACAATCGACGGCGCGAGGCAGCCACAGAAACCCGCCACGGTCGGCTTGGCTCGGCTCCCGCCGCTCTCACCGGTGTGGCTGCGCTTGTGCACCAGCAGCACGTTGATGCTGACGCAGGACAGGCCGCAGACGTCGCAGCTGAGCTTCCCCGCCGCGCTGCCGCGGGACCCGGTGGAGTACGCCGACGGGGGGGAGGAGTCGGCGCGGGCCTCCGGCAGCCCCGTGGCGTGGTACTTGGCGTAATCCGCCAGAGACAGGTCCTGCGGTTCGTTGAGGGTTTCTCCCTCGTCCTCCCCCACCCTGTCCTCCTCCCCGTCCTCCTCGGGCTCCTCCTCGTCCTCCAGGTCATTGTCTTGCTCCCCTTCCTCTTCACTCTGGAGGTACTGATCCTCGCAGGTGTCATACTCCGCCCTCTCCGTTTTAACCGGGAGACCGTCTAGGATGGAGGGAGAGAGCCATGTTAGACGAGGCTCGGTCCGGCGTTATTCAACGCGCGTGTGGGGGGGGGGGGGTCTCCGGAGGCCCGTCGAGCAGCGCGGGGCAAAACAGGCCGGCTTTACTTTGGCTGAGAAATAATAACGGGAAGTGCCAAAAGGTTGCTGTTTCGTGTGCTGCCAACCCGCACAACTATTTTCTTGTCAACGTGTGAAAACCCAAGGACTCTAAATGCAGTTTTCTAAAAAAAGAAAACATGGACGTTAAAAAAGAAAAAGCTTGGCTCCAGAGTACCAAACGTCCTACAGGCAGTTATAGTAGACTCTCAGGCAGTTATAGTAGACTCTCAGGCAGTTATAGTAGACTCTCAAGGCAGTTATAGTAGACTCCTACAGGCAGTTATAGTAGACTCCTACAGGCAGTTATAGTAGACTCTCAGGCAGTTATAGTAGACTCTCAGGCAGTTATAGTAGACTCTCAGGCAGTTATAGTAGACTCCTACAGGCAGTTATAGTAGACTCTTACAGGCAGTTATAGTAGACTCTCAGGCAGTTATAGTAGACTCTCAGGCAGTTATAGTAGACTCCTACAGGCAGTTATAGTAGACTCCTACAGGCAGTTATAGTAGACTCCTACAGGCAGTTATAGTAGACTCCTACAGGCAGTTATAGTAGACTCTCAGGCAGTTATAGTAGACTCCTACAGGCAGTTATAGTTGACTCTCAGGCAGTTATAGTAGACTCCTACAGGCAGTTATAGTTGACTCTCAGGCAGTTATAGTA
>JACXGK010001688.1:10096-65096 GCA_016801125.1 Novumbra hubbsi
GGGTACGGTAAGTCAGTGTGCGGGTACGGTAAGTCAGAGTGGGGGTACGGTAAGTCAGTGTGCGGGTATGGTAAGTCAGTAAGTCACCATCATTAATTCTGTCAGTCAGGATTAACCTGCAGCTAGAAATATGGAGTCACCTTGACTGAGACAACAAAGAGGAGCTTAACAGCAGCCAAATCAGGGCATTACTCCTTCAACCATTCACAGAGAACCCCGATTGCATTCTGTAATCTCACACTAAACTAAAAGTAATGAAGGTGTTCGGGGAGTGAAATGGCACATCAAAGTGTGGAGCCACTCAACCCCGAGTCTTCTGTTGTCCTATCTGAATGCTAAGTGCAGAAAGGGTGTGTTTCACTGTAACTAGGAAAACTGATGAAAAGAAAGGAACTGTGCTACTTCTAAGAGGCACAGGGCACCGGTGCAGGGTTAACTGTCAGCCATCTCAGTTCAGTTGGCGTCAGTTACCATCCGTGGCTGACTGACAGGCTACATTAGTAATGACATCAGGCTCATTGAGTCTGGCAGACACACAGTGTGACTGTATCTTTTGTGTGTTGCCATGTCTCCTTCTCCTTGCATTGTCTTGGGTGCAATGTTTTCGCCTACAACCCACCGTGGGGAGAGCCTCCTTAGAGCAGTGGATGAGTTATTTTACACACAGCGGTTTTTCTAATGTATTCGCTGTTTGCAAGCCACCGTTCTCCACGTTTGTCTCTTCACGCAGCTTCCCAAAGCATGATTATAGACTACACATATATTGAAAGTTACAAGGGCCCTGAAGCCAACTGAATATAATGACGTCTTAAACCAATGCCTGTCTGTCGTAACGGATACACGTTAAAAGTAATCCCTGGATATCTGTCCCAACAATCTGGGTTCCAGAAAAACACTAACAGTCTCCAGATAGGAGGTGTCATCGTACCTTTTTGGGCTTAACAGCGACCTCGGAGGAGAAGCTGGACTCCAACTCCTTGCTCTCCGATTCGCCATCCTTGCTCTCCGATTCGGCCTTGCTCTCACTGTCGTCCTCGCTGACCACCGGTCCGTTCTCACAGATGGGTGTTTGGAAGTCGTCATCAGGAAGAGGAGGATAGCTGTATTTGAAGGGGTCCTGAAATGAAGTAATAGCATTAGGTCAACCCTCCTGAGTGGTCATGGCTGAATAGAGATTAGTCACAGGTTAGCTACATTTTCTCGTGAAAATTGAGTGAAGAAGCAGAGGCAAAACCCTGTAAAATGAAGATATTTCAATGTATTACAAGCTAGAATGATGAATATGTATGCAGGTGGATTGCTAGCCATGTCGGGTGAGTGTATTGGAGCGGCACATACCGTTCCACCCATGTGAGGAGGCAGGTACTCAGGGCCAATATATGTCTGCACCTCGTTTCTGGATGCAAACTTGAGTTTGCTGATGGCTTCCGGACCCAGCCAAGTCTTCACAATCTTCCACGCAGCTGAGGAAAAGCAACGTGTTCAAACGACCATTTTAAGTTACTGTGATAGCTAGATTATGATTTAGACCAGTGGTTCCTAACCCATTCCTCAGGGAACCCCAGACATTCCACATCTTAGCTGCAGCCCGGGACAAGCACAGCAGATACACTAATCAAGGGCTTGAGGATTATGTGCGCTAGCTAAAGGGTAGTTCAAATACCCAGACTGGCTGGGTAATGGGTTGAGAACCACTGGTTTAGACTGTCTCCATTTGGGAACCAACACGTTTAAAGGAAACTAGATGACTTACCATTCATTATCCATGGCATATCAACAATGATCATTTTGGCTGAAGAGAGACAAACCATACAAGGTGAATAATCACAGACAAAACAACACTATGTGAATAATCACAGACAAAACCATACAAGGTGAACAATCACAGACAAAACAACACTATGTGAATATTCACAGACAAAACCATAAGTGAACTAAGCCATTGCACTCCCACTGTCTATATCCACAGGTGCATTCACAGGTGATACATACACGATTACTTGATGTTTAAGTGGAGAATATTTGCATAAATATATGTTGCCAATCAGATGTAAACCTATATATAAATGAAAGCAGGTATATTGTCAATGTGTATAACATAAATTAGCCATCAAACTGAGAATAAACATATTTTTATATACTTACATAAAAACTTTGGATAATACACTTTGAAACAGTTAATGATATACTTCACAAAATCCATGTCCTGAAAAACAGAAAAAGAGTATGATTCAGAAAGTACAGTATTATATAGCAGCCTAAAAGCAGGCTTTGACTTTGACTAACAAAGACATTTTATGAACTAGGGTATCGGCTCAGCTTGAGATATTTGATTTGCTGCCTCAAGCTGAGCAATGACCCAATTTACAATAGTTGAAAAGTAGTAGTAAATTCTTCAGAAGACAAACCATTTAATAATTTCAAACACCTTCCTTCAAGTCAATTATAGAAAATATAATTCAGAGAAAAACGCATTAGACAAAAGTACTGTGTATTTTCACTAATAATTCATGCAGCCCAGCAGCGAAAGGTAAAGGCCATGAGCTGGTTAAGACGCCATGCCTGTAATAACTGGCATGTATTATAATCTTGCTTGGACTTTGCACGCAAAATGACACATTAGGCCAAGACCTAATCCCAGCAAATGTTGAGGGAACTATATTATATGCAAGTTCATTTTCCTGCAGCCAAATGTGTAATCCTACAAAAGCCACCCATGACAGTTGTTGCATATCTAGGTCTCCTCTCGTTTTTACCTTCCAAACTTATATATATATAAAAAAAAAACTATAAAAACGGAATCTATTTGGGGAACAAAGGTGATTCACGTGCATACAATTTTAATGAAAGTATTTTAGCTCACAAAACTTTTTTGTGGTAGCAATAATCTATGGTGAAACGATAGCAGAGGAAACCGATTTTGCAAGGTCTGGTTGTTTACTATCTGACTGAGTAACCTTGATCTCCATGAAAATTGTAAAAACTCACTCACCATTTCTAGCCATGACTAACAAATCTACAGATAGCTTAGAATTTTTTGCTCATGTGCAAATGTGTTATCTAAAGAACCCAAGGCTTTCTGTCCCGAGGCCTCTGAAATCAGGACAAAGGTTGGATTAATACAAACACACATAACTACTGGTATCTAAAGCCCCATTGTCAGTTACATTGATTAGAGCTACATAAAAAAAAGCCTCCGTCACAAGAATTCACTCAATCAGACTTACGGTTTTCATTACCGGTATGGTTTACTATCATCAGGAAACAGAACTATTAATCTAGTAAGACCCCTCGAGAAAAGTCTGTAATTGGCTAGCTCACATACTAAAAGGAAGAGATGCCACTGGCAGCACAAACACAAACCCACAGGAAATCACCTAAAAACATTTAATTCAAGAATATATTTCCCCCAAAATAAAATAAGGCATTGCAGTTGTGTGTTAATGTAATTAAGTTCAAGGAGATACAGACTTGCGGTCCAATACACAGGTGTGTCGATCTCTAGACCGACTTGATGCCCTACAGATAAACTGGTTGCCGTATCCTAAACTCTCTAAAACAAAATTAATGAGATAACACTGGCTAGGCCAATTTCAGACCACACAGTGGCTATTTCAGTCAACTTCATTAAGAGTGCTTCCTGAACGGACCTACTATTCACTAAATGTGCCGTGCCGGTGTGTGTGTGTGTGTGCGCGCATATAAGTAACTGTGTGAGTGTGAGAAAGAGAGCAATTAGGGCATATCGCGAGGAGAGAGTACGACCTGAGAAAGGAGCTGTCTAGTTGAGAGGAGAGTGCCTGCTGGAAGGCTCAGACAAAAACAAAGTCAGTTTGTGGATTACGCAGTCGGTCCACTTGGATTGACCAAAAGGATTTAAAGGTCACTGTAATCTCCAACCTGTTAAAGCACTGAAGAGCATCTATTCCTCCAAGTCTCTGTCTGAAGCAGAACTAGGAGACTCACCCGGGCTTCAATAACACTCATCCCGATATTCATTAAATAAGGCAACCTTGTTTAATTATAAGGATGAATATTAACCCAGATGAAGCCCTTCTTTAATCTATGTAGAGTTGTATCTTCAGTGACATTGGTTAAAATGCAGGGTATCTTAGTGGTAAAGGGTGTTGAGCAAGCCAAAGAAAGTTTGCTGGCTCTAATCCCAGAGCCGACAAAGTGAAAAATAAAAACCTCTGACCTTCTGTTGCTAAGACAGTTGGTTAACTAATTGTTTGCCTGGCCTGTTGCTGAAAACAACAATGTGATATCAGCAAAATTACCTTGTAAAGTAAATAATAAAAAAAAAAAAGGTGTTGACAAGATGTAGAGTTAGATTAAATTAAAGTGTGGTGTGAATCTCAACAGAAGCAAATGTGCAGAGAGGCCAAGCAAGGCCGGTGGAGAGGATGAGTCAGGAAGAAGCCAGCAAAATTGTCTTTGATAATAGCCATGTTGTGTTTAGGCAATTTCATCATAACAAAAATGTACTAGATTATTCCAAACAATATATTTGAAAGTTTACCAGACCGGTCCAACTTTTACAAACCAATCGGCCGTTAGGTAGTGCACATTGTTGTACTAGAACTGTGCCGATGCAAATCGGTGTTGGAATTACAGAAATATTTCATTTTTTAGCACCGAAATGGAAAACAAGATACAGAATTTTAAAGTTGATAAAACTGTCATGGTTGCCTTTCACCTATCAGAATTTAGCATAATTACCGATACAAATGACAAGTCATGACACTGCCCGCAACTTTTTTGTTTTAAAATAAACAACACTGTAGAAGTTGTATTCATGCTGATACAATAACCATTGTAAATATAACTGTACCATTTTGTATTGGCCAAGCTCCCCCACAGATTTCAGGGTTAACTAACAGAAGAACCCTGCAGCGGCCCATCCACCAAAAGCCACTTGTTAGAATGTATTGATTATCCTTGAGTAACATCCATAATGATGTTGAGAGCGGCATTTGAAAGCTGCAATGGTTAATTATAACTAATGATGCCCAAATTACCTGTTTTAATTGTGAGCAAGAATCCCATTTCTCATTACAGCCAAATCATTTGCAGTAATTATCTGACAGATTTTAACCAGGTTTTATTAAAGCATCAAAATTGCTTCAAAATTAACTAAACAGTAGGTCTAGCTTGTTACTTCAGTGAGAATTCATTAGTCTCGCTGCTCATCAATGAGAGAAATAGATAGACTATGGATAATGATCAAAGTGTTTCACCAGAAAGCATACCTTTACTAATGCCGGAATTGTAAAATGAGAAATTTCTGAACAATACATTTATGCCCTAATTTCCCAAACATATTGACTCAAAGTTAATTTAACACCAAATATGATTTGCTCTTTGAACGGAAAAATGTATAAAGACAAATTGTTTATTGACAGCAATAAATTGGAACCGTTTAGGGACACGTTCTAGCGGAGAGCTTCAATTATCAGCATTTAATACCAATTAATAAACGCCTTTAGTAAGTTAAAGCGTAGACCCTTCAAGTACTATGACATAATAAAGGTCAAATGAATAATAACTTTTAATCGAATAGACAAAAATCCACTCACAATATTGCTGATCCCTGAATCAGCCAAGTCGAACACAACCGTGAGTGGCATCCCAGGCTCCCGCTTAGCATAGCGCTCCAGCCAAAAAGCAACATACTTCTTCTTGTCCATGGTGGTTTTTGCATCCTTAGTATGCAGCTTGACTTTGAACCAAACTGAAAACAAAAGCAAAAACACAGTTTCGCATGCGAAAGCCAAATGAGTCATTGCTGGGTCGGTGAGAAATATGAGTAAAAGGCCATTATGTGGTACGAACAGAGCTTGTTGCCCTCCTTGTCATAGCCGTGTAGGAAGACCGCCCCGGTCTCAAACATCCACTTTGGAATGCTGCTCTCAGTGAGGTCTGAAACAACACAAAGCTTTCTCAGGTTACAAGTTATTATTTTCTCTCCTTATCTTCATAACAGGAGCGCTTAACGGCAAACATTTTCTTAAAAAAGAGTCAGCTATTCTTAACTCCTCTTGATCCAAGACAGAAAAACAACAAGAAACAATAACTCACACTGGATTAAATGTCTGAAAATTGGAAGTATATAAAATTTCAGCCAGACAAAAAATAAAATATTTTTTCTGGCTTGAAACTGTAATTGCCGGGTGGAATGCAGCAATGTACATAGGAAAACAGAGAAAACTGTCTCTGGCTTGTTGAGATAGACATATTGGTGCACAGAGAACAATAAGCCTTTATCTGAGGAAAGGCCCCGAAAACATCATACATTGGCATACAAAGACAGCCACAGATCAACCGTCAGTGTTGATAGCAATACATGAAATGTATAACTAAGACAACTTTTGCATTTGAATACAAGATACTATAGCAGGGTATGACAATGTGGGCTGTTCCTGTTTTCGACACTCACTCAACCACACACAAGGCCAAAGTCACATGTTGTGGTGTAAAAATACAGCCACAGGCTTCTCAGAACAGACAAACCTGTCAACTTTGCATTTACTGTCACTGCCAGTATTTTCCCTTTTATCAATCCCTTAAAAACTAGTACAACTGCAATACAGTTTGACAAAAGGGACAATATGCCTAGTCCCATACCATTCAAACCAAATTCTTTCCTCCAGAGGAAACTCTCATCGATCATTTTCAGGGCATCGTCCACAGAGTATAGTCGCCACGTCAGATAAGCTTCCACCAGAGTGTCATCTTTCTGTAGCCTGTCCACATCTCTTGAATCATATTTGTCAGATTCTGTAAGAGAATGAGATGCAACATTGATTTTGTTGCTTCCAACGTTTTATGACAAGACCCTACCATAGATGAAAAATAGCAGTTAAGTCTACTATATCAATAAAGTGCCAATAAAGACGTAACAATAAAGGATTACTTTACTAAGCAGTGACTCATTATTTTCTGTTATTAAAATAATGTCATATCGCTGTCAATAACCCAACTAATAATCCTGATTTAACAATGACTTAATGTATGACAGCAATCAATCAGGCAACTAACGTTAGATATGTTGATGATTATCATAATATAGTTGTTTAGCTATACAAACATTGACAACAGGCAGCCATTTCAAAAATATGATATATTCTCAGTCATATACGTATACTACGTTTCCATATAAAATATTCTATATGTTACATTTCTCAAAAAATAGCTAACGTTGGTGTTGTTGTGTCAAAAATGTTGCCGTGTTACCTAACGCCAGCTCGCTAACTAGCTTGTTAGCGTGAAAGTATGAACTCACCCTGGAGGTACTCATTGTTGAACTTCTGTTTTGTCTCCTCAATTTTTTTCTGGATGTCCTGTTGTGAGAGAGATATATTAGATATTTGTAAATAACCTTTTCATATGAAACTGCTTAACACAATATGTATTCCTTGCGTAAATATATATATATATATATATATATATATATATATATTCTGGTGAGTTAGCGTAACCTGCTCTGATTCGATATTCCCAACTTCCGCCATGTTCAAGTGGTGACTGAGCTAGCTAGTGCTGCTACTAGCCACGTTAAAGTTGAGCGATGAATCAGTGCTACTGTATGAAACTGTTTCCTTGTGATGCCATTTTGGCTCAGTAGTTGAAGATAAATATAAAAACATCTCAGGTCCGTTCATTTTAATTGAATTCAATGTTTAAAAATTGCACGTGTGACCTCATTATTTACCAAAGTATGCATGGATGAAAATATATGTTTATAAACAAACGGGTGGTGCGAGATAACGACATCCCACAATGCAACGTTTCTTACACGATTAAATGCGTTCGATTTGTGTCAATAGTCAAGGCCGGCTTATTTTTTCTATTATTCAATAAACGTAAATAGGGGGAAAAAAGAATCTATTAACACTATATTTTGGGTACTAAATTGTAATTTACAAGTATTTGAATATTTGAAAGTCGTGCTGTGTCGGATGCACGATAAATGCGCGAAGTAGTTGCATAATTCTATATAAGAGAGTACCCGTGTATTCATAGCCTCATCATTTTATCTACCATTAATGTACGCAACATTTTGGTAGGTTGACTTTGGAAAAACGCCTCCGAGACACCCAGCTGGCAACATGAATCGAACGCACCCAATCTATTTGTCATCGTTGGCGCGATGTTTTGATACAGTATTTCTGCTGTCTTGTTTTCTGTTGCTTTGTGAAGTGTTAACTGTGCAGGTACTGTAAGCCGTTAATATATTATAATTCTATCAACAAATCAGCTAGCTAATAACAGGTTTGTTAAGTGCAATTTTATGTTGAAAAAAAGATAGTCAAGTTCGCTAATTATAGCCGACTTCCTCAGCTACCTGATGAAAAACTAGACAGTAGTTAGCTAACGCGAACGTAAACAGTATCTAAGTAGTAAGCTATGTTCATAGTAAGGCCGTGGGAACGCAGATGAAGATTGCTGACATTTATTGCTTTTCTAGATAAAGTACCACAATGGCAATGACAATAGACAGTCCCAGCCAACACCGAAAACTGCTTTCCTTCTGTGGAAACATGCTCACGTTTCACTGCAAACGCTCCGCTCCTGGGAATGTCGAAAGTCGAAGAGGATTAGAACTGGCCTTCAGCAGACTGACATTTCAGCGGGACGCCTGCTCCTTTTCAAAGGCGAATTCTGGTACCACTGTCGTCAGCAAAAAATGTTCATCAGATGTTGATATAGTGACATGCTCCTTTGCCCTACATGTACAAAACAGAATCACTTCACCATGCATTTTACTGGTACAGAACAAAAAGCGGGGCGTTTTCAAATACAGTCTTCTCACTCTCAGTAGTTCAAATACGTACGAGACACATATGGAGTTCAAACTGCCATATCGCATTAAAGAAAATGTTACTATCTTGCAAGGCCCAACTACATTATGGAGCAACGACGGATTCGTCTTTTACACATCCCTGCAGTCAGGCCAAATTCAACAACTACCTATCAAGCTCTCCCCATTTTTTATTGGTGAATTTCCCCTCAACAAAAGGAAAATACTTGTACTGGGTTCCCATACACTATGCCTGAATGATCAGTTGGCCACTCCAGGGGGGAGTGAAACCCTGGGGTATTTTTTAGAGGATGGACAAGTATTTAACGGAGCTCTGATCTTACCTCACGCCTATAGCTCTATCACACGGTGTGTTAGTGTGGTCTCTGCTAGAGAGGTGAATGGTGTGTTCCAAACCACTTTGGTGGCAGCAACTAGTAAAAATCAGTTGGTGTATTTCGAGAATGGCATACCCATAGAGGTATGCAGGCTTCCTTTTAAAGAACCTCTGCACATTGAGATAGTCAACACCGGGCGGAATGGATGTCTGTTTGCCATCTCCTTCAACGGTGGACACGTCTGTACAGTATGGAAGGACACATTTCAGGTATTTTAGTGCTTGCGTGGAAACCACGGTTACTGTACTATATATTATGTATCACTTCACTTGTGGCCTGCTCTTACTTCATCAGGTAGCGTCGTGCTGGTCAAGTGTGAGCTCCCTCCATGTGGATGACTTTATGGGCTGTGGTACAGACCAGATGCTGCTGGTCTTCAGTAGCCAGAGTCCCCCTGTGGGTTCAGTGGATCATTTTCTCATCACAGATCTCTGCGGGACGAGCTATTCTGTGAGACGCTGTTTTGTTTACTGTTGAACCTTTGCCAGTGTTACCAACCCATATGGAGGCCCCTAAATGTTGTATGTTATAATTAGGTTTGTGTTGGGTGCCCTTGTTAAGCATACGTTTACCTACGGTACAGCTGATCTTTAAAGCTTGTTGTATACCTCAGCATGGACAGGAGAACAGTGAAGGACCGAATACATCGGATACAGCTCCAGAGAACTACCTCTTAACTGTCCAAGCGCTACAGTCCAGACTTCAGGTATATAGTCAGACATCAGCAATACTCCCCTATCTGACCTGAATACTTGATGGCTATATGTGTGCATGTAAGTCATCATCACCCAGGACCAGGCCAGTCTGTGTGGAAAAGCCTGCTGGCGAGTGGCAATTATCCTTCATGAAAAAGTCCAACTGATTACAATAGATTTGTTTTCTTGATACACCAAATGCAGTGCTTAATTAATAGAAACAAGTGAGTAACCTCAGACGTCTGCTTTTTTGCTGTTAGTATATACAGAGTGCTTTGTTTTTTACATTATTTATACTGATTTGACTTGAACTTTTAAAATGGTTGGAGCTATTAGCTGTAATGGCTTTTGAAACGATCTGTTTCCTTTTATGGTGCAGTCAGTATATGATGGAAGCGTGGCAACATTGCAATTAAAGTAATACATCTTTTTTCAAACACACAATTATTGCTTGGTAGTTCCCTGACTATTCTGATCAATTTTAGTCAATACGAATCGTAGGCAATTACTAAATCCTGCAGATTTAAATTTGGTTGACATGATTTGACATTTGCGTGTGTTATTTAGGTGCTTTTATTGAAATTATGGAGAACTGAGGCCAAATTTCAACATTTAATCACAGTATTGTTTCGGATTCCTCCAAGTGTGAATAATTAAATTGTCTAATGGACCGTGTCATTATGGTAATAGCATAGGGGAAGATTTAATTTAAATATTTGTTTGGAATAAAAAAGGGAATGGTCACTCATTCTTTACCCTACTACAGGAATATTACAACAGGAATACTACTACAACAGGAATACTACTGCAGCATACTTGTCATACTACATCAGTATTCTAATTAGTTATGTTATTTTTGCATGTCTGGGGTTTTCCAGAGTGGCTTGATGGTGCTCCAGGATCTACAGAGAGATGTGAGTGTAAAGGAGAGGGTTCTTCGACAGTCACTCCAAGCCCTCACAGATGTGGTCTCCGGAAGAGAGCACATACTCACCCAGTCCGAGCAGGTGCTTGTCCATAGGCTAATCACCATTGTCTTTATTGCGTTACCTTCTGTTATGTTTCAGCGTGTTGTATGTAGTCTCTTCACATGGTACTGTTGACTGTCCTCTCCAATAGGAAAGCCTGGTTTCTCTATGGGATGAAGATGAGGAAGAGGCCATGGACACGAAGAATCAGATCATGACAGCAGTGCGACCTCCTCTCGTGGAGAAGCTTTGGCACCGTGTCATTGAGGAGTGCCTGGTTGTAGGCGTGGTTCTAACCGCAGAGAGTGCCGTGTAAATATTCATTTACTTTTCATACCTCTTGTTTTTTCATAGATATTTTCACGGTTATAGAAGCTCAATTGAAAGCCCTATTGAACATGGTATTCAGAATGTTTTTTCATAATCAGTTTTGTTTTTGAGCATGATTTCTTTAGTAGTCTAATTCTTGTGATGTCTTTTCCTTGTTAGGGAGCTTGGGGTGTGTCTATAGCAATGAAACTGGTTGTTTTAATGTAATGATAGGGTGCGTTAATGGTGTTCAATCAAGCATGGTTAGATCCCGCTACTCGTGCCTAAGTAGATCTCTGGTGTTATTCCCCGAACCAAAGACAGAGGGGGGAAAATACCTAGTAAAATGACTCACTTAATTCACTCCCAGAGAAGGTTGGTTCCCCTCTAGACATTGTGTATGTCTGTATCACAGTTGAAATATATGAAACTTGGGATAACTGCATTGTTCAGGATCATAGCAAACAAATGAAACACAAAGTTCAGTTTTCCCCGTGGGAGTTGCTCTCGAAGCAGAAAGCCGAAGAGGACATGGGTACCGTCTAACCCTTCTCCCGACCGCCTGTAACGCCTGGAGAGAGTCTCCGGTTCGGGCCAGTCTCTCTCTGAGGCGACGACTCCAGACGCTCAGAGAAATTACTCAACAGCGGCCGCGTGTCTGTCTGGTCACCATGGCAACACGCTCTTCGATTGCCCTGCGAGCCGTGTCTGGGCAAGCGCGTCGCCATCACGAGTCCAGCTCGCTCAGCCGATTCTGTGTTAACTTGGGCACATGTCTCGGAGGATGAGGGGCGTCATCTTCGTGGTGGAATTGCTTGGGGTCCCGTGAGAGCGTCTCCCGTGGATTACACGGCCCTGGTAATGCTACGAGTCTCCAGGCGGTTCCGGATCACTCGTCCGTTTGTTCTTTCATTCCTTCTTTTAGTCTTTTGTTTTCGGTATTCACTAGCTCGTCCGTTTTCCTCATGAATGCTAATGGAAGGGATTCCCAGCGTGGCAGCCGACAGGGTCCGAGTGACTGTTCCTGACTCGTTCTATCTTTTTTGCAGCTCGGTGGAGAGTGTGACTTTATCCATCCTGACAGAGGGAGGCCAGAGCCGGCCGCCTGTGGTCATCCAGACCCAGAGTCGAGGGTCCTGGTTCCCCCCGCCCAGGCCCTCGTCTCCCCACTCTCACCCAGAGCCTGCAGCAAAGAGAGGCAGGCTGGATGGTGCCAGCGGTGCTGGTGACACAGCTCCACGGAGACTGGCCGTGATGGCTGTGACTGACCTGACCCCGCTGTTGACCTCTGGCAGTGTCAAATGCCCCGTCATGCTCCATTATACCCAGAGACCGGAGTCTTCCGGCACCACGGTAAACCCAGGACCAACAGTGGTCCAGTGCGGTCAAGTCCGAGTTGACATCCAGGCCAAACCCCGCCCCCAGCTGTTGAACAACAGTCGACTCACGACAGGTAGAACAGAGGACACTTTATATGGATATTTACGGCTAGTATGTGAGCTCTGTCTGCCGTTAACAATGGTGGAAGTAGTTTGACGGTAGGTCGTATTGAAAGTACCCCGGTCCGGTGTTGTTTTCTTCCTGGTTTCTAGATGAGTCTGTAGAGGACCTGCTCAGTCTGTTGGCCGTGCTGGAGACATGGACCTTCCTGATCTACTCACCTGGCCACACCCTGTGTGATGTGGCTGGCTGGATCCAGAGAAGCGTGCCCTGCGAGAGGCTAGAGATCAACCCACAGTACTTCCTGACCAACCCAGCCTGTCCGTCTGCCGCCATGCTGTTCAACTGGGAGCAAACCACACCCTTCCAGGGGAAATTATCTGTCCACTGCAGGTAGCTACATTTCCCTTCCAAAGCCATTGATAAGACTTAGGAAATGACATCCTGCCCACGTGAATGACTACTTACTTTTGGGGGAGGTGGGCATCAGCAAACATCCCTTAAACCTAAAATACTGTTTTTTCAGACATTTTTTGGGACATGTTTTGGCTCTGTAATTTCTCAGAGGTACAGTAAGTTGTGCTGATGATGATGATGATGATAAAACCCAACATGGACATCCTTCCAGCCAGTTCCAGTTACTGAGGTTCCTGGACTCCCTGTGTGTCTTCCTGCCCGCGTCTTGCTCTGTCCTGCCTCTGAGAAAGGGGGGAGGAAAGGGCGCGTCACAGCAGCTGGCCCTCTCCTTGGAGAGGGAGGTGCTGTCCCTCAAACAGGGCGTGCCTTCTCTGCTCTGTGGCGAGGAGGTGGGGACAGAAGGGAGGAGGAGCGGCGCCTGTCCGAGCTCTTCCGAGGGGTTTCGGAGGTGCAGGGAAGAGTGGGAAAGGAGCACACTGAGGAGCAGGAGCAGCTTGCGCCCCCTGGTGGACATCGAGCGCTATCGCAGGCTGACCCAGAGCCTGGCCCAGGTACGGCTGGAGGGAGATCTAGCCGCCCTGCTAGAGACACACACTCACACACACTCGTCTGGCTCCACACCTTGACACGGTTAACTCATTTCACTGCAGTGTTATCCTATTGTATGACTGCCATCCCATTGCAAGTTTACGCACATTCAGTTTTCAATATCCTCTGAGTGTTCAACGAATGATTTGTTAAATAGAGAGAATTGCTAAACAAGGTATGGGGCAATCCACCATGTTCTTAAATCAATCTGCTACTGTATGAATTTGCCTCTCTCTCTCTCTCTCTCACTCTCTCTCTCTCTCTCTCACTCTCTCTCTCACTCTCAGACCTCTTCCTGTGCTCCTCACCTTTAGTATGTGTGTAATAGCTATCTCTCCCCCACCAAGCTCCCCTCAGACTTGCTGCATGTGAAACACACTCTTTAATGTCTGTTTCACCGCCCACTGGGATAGATGGGCTTCTTACTGCGATCTGAAGTTGTGAAGGCTGTGTGTTTGAAATGAAACTTTAGGACATTACTGGATGGCAAAGGTCTTCCTCCCTGGTTAGCGTCTCGATGTGTCTAGTGCGAAAGCTTTTAGTGGCACTTCTTTCCCTTCATGGTTCAGTTGTCTTTTCTGTTTGACTCTTTAAAATAAACCAATTTTAGATGATGTCATGTAGTACAGTTGTGTCCTTCCTGCAAGGGAACATCAATGTGTGTTTTGTGTTTTTTAAACAACTTATGAGTAATCATCTCCAGGCATTAAGATTGGTGTGTTCTGAGACTGCCTGGTTAAAGGTATCTGTTAATCTTCATATTTATCTTTAATAAGATCCTGAAACCAACAATATTTTATTGAAGAATACATTTCATAATTTCTTGGAAAAATAAAACACTGTAGGTGCCTTGTTTGCATAAAAGTGAACACCGCATAACTAAGACTGATAGCACATTTTACTTGGATTACATCTGTAAGCCTGTCTCATTAGGTCTCTTTCAATATGGATTTAGCTTTTTTTTTTATTCCATTATGACTAGACAGACACTAATACAGCAAAGAGCTGCTGTGTGTATGAGTAAATACATGTTTTAGTATTTATTTGGCACAGTCACAAACTGCCCTTGAGTTAGAAGGTGTGCCAAGAGGTTGCACTGTCAAAATTCACAGCTTGTGTTTTCTTTTCAAACATCCAGAAATATGTCACTTCCTCTTGTCATACGGGTGGCAACGTTTGTGCATGAGGCAGAATTAATGAGGCGCAGCTTTAGTTTTGCTGTCAGCTGAAAGACATCGTCCTCTTTCATATTAATCACAGTTTTGTGGTCAAAACAAGGGATGAAGTGTTGAGGAACGGTCAGGGGGCTGAATCTCCCTCCATCTATGTAGCCACCATAGTAAACAAATACATATTGTCACTCCGCTTTGCATCAGAGTTATTATACAGCAAATTATCTATTATCAGTTATCAAATACTTCAAATGTGGTCTTTTGGTATTTTAATTTTTTTTCTCCATTTGCTGGGAAATTCAATCATTGATGAAAATATGCAGTCATAAAATTTGGACTATAGCCCAATGCGAACAACTAAAAGTATTAATGTCTAATAGGCTTGTATTATTATTTAATATCAGAGAGGTAGATCTTTTTTGTGGCGGGTATTTCAGCCGTAGTATTTCAGCCTTGATTGAGCAGAAAGTGTCAGTCTGTAACTCATCCACATTAGCATTGTTTGAACTCTTCTTCTGAATGCGTGCGCAACTAAGACATGATTCCAAAAGGCTTTCGTGATTATACCTGCGATTGCGTTTTGCTTCTCTGTTTGGCATTTTGTCAACTATTTTACTCTCACTTCTGCTCTTGTTTAGCACACTCAGACATTTGGCATCAATTTCAAACGCAGAGAAACACACACGGGGTTCAGGCATTCCCCCCGACGTCAGGTATACAGCTCTGGCGCCGAGACACCTGCTCCATTTGTTGTAGGATCAGCTGGGGATGGATTCCTGTCTGGAGGCCTTTTCCAACCACACTGCCAGGGCAGGCTGAGGTGAATGTATGGAGATTTGTTTTGTCATCTCATTATTGCACGCTAACTTTCATTAAGTTGTAGAAGAATGACTGCAGGGCTTCTCTGCCCTCTATTCACAGAGGTGCTTCCATCAGAATGAGGAATGGGGTTCTTGACAGTTGAATGTCACCCGGCACCATTGCGGAAGAGAACCAGACACAAACTTTGCTCGATTGCATCCGGCTCCAGTTCCAAAACCGGTGCACAGCTTAAGATGTGCAGTTTATGTAAGTTATTATCAGGACCGTGAAGGCAATTTGCCGGTCATTACAGGTGATGCTCTGTTGTCAAGACAAACACGCATAGCCTAGCTTCCGTCAGGGTTGCTGAATAATGGATGACAACAACACCAGCTCTCGCGGTTCAACGGGTCCTGTTCCGTCCGTCAGAGGATCCGTGAGTTCCTGACCAACACGACGCAGCAAGTCGAGGTGGACCCAGAACCCATCCCTCAGTATTGGAGCCTGCGAGGATCGCACCCATCCACCTTCTAAACCAACGACAGCCAACCAGACGTCTGTCAAGCTACTTGAGTTCACTGACGACACCAGTCCAGCGGATTTCACCCTGGCAAAGGTCTCCACCCTTGCTGTCTTGTCAGGAGGGCTCATTTACACTGGGATGCCCGCTCTCCAATGCCATTTGGGGGCGGAGTCACTGGCTTGCTGTCTCTCCATTGCGCCTCTCAAGCAGTTGGAATAAACTCTGCTGACAATACTCGGCACCCATTCACGGTGGTTGTGGTTGGTCTGTGTTTCTTTGGTTGGCAATGTGGGTGGACTCCTGCCTGTTGGGACACAGTGTCACTGGACCCCCCTATCTTAGCCCCAAAGGTTTCCGCTGCTATATTATTGTGCCCTGGGCTCCTTGGGGTTTCCGGCTGGGTGTTCTGTAAAAGCCCTTTGTGACAACCGATGATGTAAAAATACCTATATATATTTGATTGATTGACTCAAGGGAGCGAACTCTTCTCATCTCCCTGACTCTAGTTACACTCACCGGCCACTAAAAGGCAAATAGCAAAACAGCCAATCATGTGGATGCAAGCAACTGAATATATTATGTATGCAGAAATGATAATAAGGTTTAGTTGTTGTTCGAGCAACCACTAGAATGGGGAGGATATAAGTGCATTTGTTTGACTGTGTTATGGCTTTTGGTGCCAGACATTGTACTTCTAGCACGTCAGAAACAGCTGACCTCCAGGGATTTGCAGCCAGACTTTACAGAGAATCAGTGAGCAGCAGTTCCGTGCAGGAAAACTCTTTTTAGGTGTACCTAATGAAGTGAATGTAGATAATACTACTGCAATCATAAGATCTTTTAATGTTCACATTTTCTCTGAATGAATGTATGCGATATACTTACCAAGCCTTTTGCATATCCTTACCACCCATTGTTTATAATTGTGTTTACTGTGTGCAGATTATGTGGTTTCGGATGCTTTAGACATGTACTTTTCCATTGACAGCAACTTTTAAGTGAAATTCTGGGGAATGTAGGGGATTTTAATTATGATATGTAGTCAGTTACACGTCATTTAATTCTTTTTTATACCAGTACATTTATTTTAAACAAATTAAAGTAACCTTTGAACAATGGCAGATTGTATCTATTGGATCTGGGTCATCTAAGGGAGGAAACATTTCTCACAGTGTATCAAAGTGAATAATCACGAGAAATACAAAATGATCAGCATCACTTAATAACTTCATGGTGCTCGCATAAAAGAAAGGTACTGACTTAAGTACACTTTGATTAAAAACCACATCATTATAGAGGTCTCTGGGTGAATGCATGTGACAGCTGGGGGCCTAAAGTCACAATTATACCAATAAACTCCAATCGATTTTGTACAGTTGATAGAAAGACTTGTCCTGTGTAGATCGGCTGGTAGAGCATGAGGCAACAGCAGGGTTGTGGGACTGGATTACATTAGAGAGAGAGAGTGCAAAGCATTCCCTCCAATTCCATGTCTACTTCTCGTATTAAAGGTAGCTGGTCAGAAAACAAGTCATCTGTGTTATATAGATTAAATGCAACAGGTTCTCACCTAGTTATGCTGGCACATCATATGTTTTTGGATGGTTGACAGGAAGCCCGCTGCAAAAAATTCCATCTACCAGAAAACGATTATTTTAAACATGAGATCATAAATTAATCCGGTTAAAAGGCTGTTAACCAATAAGCGACAATTTCCTACTTAGTAACTACACATGACAAAAGACAACTCGAAAACCTTGGCAAGTATAGACTACTTTTCAAACAGATTAAGAGTTACACAACAAGGCCCAGATACTTGATGTACTATTTCTAGGGGCATCATTATTGTAATGTTGACACAAACAATAAGGAGTGAAGTTGATCATTAAGGTTGACATGGCAGGAGGACTCCTTATATCAAGCTCTGTTTCCTGCCGGCTTGCTACAGCCATTGCCTATGGTCAGACGTTCTTAACCACTGCAGGACTCTGTCACTCAAATCTGTGTCAAGCGAACCAATGACCAATCACAATACCCCCCCAAAAAACGTAAAAGCTAGGAAATGTGTTTAAATGGAACCATCACAGCAACTTTTAAAATAGTCCTCAAACAATTATCCCAATCGGGGGATTTGATCAAATATACATCTTGCATTGTGGTACTCATGAACTTATTGACTCCCCCACATTACTTTCTTATCACACCCTACCACATTTATGTTACTTGCTGATTTTACTCTTCTGGCTTTTGATGTTCTGACTTGTGGGACTTGCCAAGCGTAGTCAGGAAGTGGGGGGTAACTCTAATTCCTATATTGGCTCTGTTCGTTTCCACCAGGAGCATAAACAGAGTTTATCATCTCTCGTTAGCAACCGTGTCTCTGAACTGTACAACTCGAAGATTAGAAAGAGCTGTGAATGCACTTAGGACTGGGGATTGAGAGTGATAGAATGATTGTTCTTTGAAAAACAGTTCCCCAGACAGCAGTGAAACTAGTATTCAGGCCTCACGGGGAATCAAAGCTAGCAGACAGTTCAGTGTCCTTCATTATAGAGTAGCTACCTTGAGTCATGACAAAGGAGCCAAGATCAATACTACCACCTCAGCCAAACCATGGCTAGTGATCTTTAAAACCAGCAGGATCCCACACGTTTCCTTCTAATGTCACTGGGCTTCAAGTCTAAGTCCAACCACTGGGAATTTAAATGACAGTGGTTTTGACTGTTTTGCAGTTTCTTTAGAAATAATTGGTACATTTTTGAGTGGGAGTAGAACAATTATAGGGTTGTTATAGTCATCCTCAAGGTTGGTTCAATCACTACTATAACATTACAGTTTCCATAAAGATGGGGGAGTTGGGTTATGCAAATAATGCATTCCACACCAACAGCACTTGTACATTTTGTGTGGAAAAAGACCAAAAAACAACTCTGTATTTGAAATATTAATATCCCATGCTTTTAGGGGAGAAATACCAAATACATGTAATGATCCACCAGTTTTCAAACTGAATCAATCCACACTTTTGCCAAAGACTGGCCTTTCCATTCCTGTTCAGTTGCTATGGAAACCATGTAATTTCTCGTTTCTCTACCAGACAGTCTAGAAACCTAATAAATGATGGAAAGTCGTGTTTCCTCTCTGAGACAATTAAGATGCTGTCTATTTTTACTCTTTATGCTGAAAATAATTGTCTTTTTATAAGCTGTCACTGATTGGATTTTTTGACCAGTAATTAATACCGATGTAACGTGTCACCTAGAGGAAATTGGCGGTATTATTTTTAGGGTGTTAACATTGTGAACAGGTTTGTAATCTTATCACTATCAACTACAGTTTTATGCAATGTTCCGCTTGGATAAAATCCCCTGTACCTACCGCATCCCATTAATCTCCAAAATCACACGTTGTAGCAAGTTGATGTGATTCAGTGTGGATTGTTCATTGACGGCATGATAATACGGTCCAGTGAATTGACAAGTGGGTAAGGTAAGTAAAGCAAAACTCTCTATTCTCTAATCATTCAAATGGTTATTTGGTGACTGGGAACATAACATGACGGCCAGCAGTAATTTCCACAGCTCTCCCGAAAAACAAATTCAGCGTCAATTACAGCGGGTGGAGACCGTTTAAGAGGTGCTACCTCTTAGCCCCGGGTGTGTGTCAAATACAATGTTTTTGCCATGTCGGTGAATCTGCCCTGGCATTTCCTATTCAGGTGGTGTCAACACAGGTAAACACGATCTGCTGTGAAGCCTCGCCAACACAATGTGAGGCCTATTATCCTGCATTAGCAGAAGCCTGGTGTCGCCCCAGGTGTGTCACACCGAGGGAACCCGGGAATGAGAGACAGGCTTCAGCATTCACCGTGAGTCATTGGCCCGATAAGAATAAAGGACAGTTGTTTTTTTTAATATTACTTTTTCTTTTTTAGAGAGATCTATTTTAGGATGCCTTTCTAGTGTGGTCATTATTCATGATTTAAATGGAATGATTCCACATTGCCACGCTACTAAAAACTCTTAAGTCGTTACGTACGCATGTTGTCAGTTGGATCCTACGTGAAGTTCTGGTCAGCTGTTTACATTGAGACAACACGCTACTAAAACGACAGACGAACGTGGTGCACACTCAACTTTATTGATGTACAGTTTGGTGAACAACCTTCTTC
Source organism: Novumbra hubbsi (assembly GCA_016801125.1). NCBI lineage: Eukaryota > Metazoa > Chordata > Actinopteri > Esociformes > Umbridae > Novumbra > Novumbra hubbsi. The sequence goes on from JACXGK010001688.1 coordinate 30,382, forward strand.
AGATACAGCGTTCAAGAAACCTTCCTTATTAGGCCAGGAGTGCAGAGACCAATAGCTGCCGTATACCAATGTATGTTATGGGGCTGATCCATCATAATTGCAATACTGTATACAATGTAATACAAACTGCCCAAAGAGGCCACTGTGTTGTGGAAGTGAGGGGATGCATTCAACAGTCCTCAGAATAATCTTAAGAAGTAGAATAAAAATATTTTTTTTATAAACACCTGCCAATAACAAGGAAGATTTCACTACAGTTAAATCTACAAAAAACAAGTCTACCTGGAATATTTGTCTTGTGATACAAACAAATCAACTGGATTACGGGATTACTGAGTGGCAGGTATTGTCCATTGGTCAGTACTTTGTCAGTACCATGTGTGTCTTATTTAAGAATAGTTAAACAATTAAATTAAATGCAAGACATTAAGTTCAAGAATAGCTATATAATAGAAAAAAACTTTGGATGACATGTTTGTATATGTTTGTAATAATAATATTACTTCAAAACATTGAAGGGAAGAGGAAAATACACACCACCTTCATGCAAAATTTAACTGATTTAAATAAAAGTGTGTGTTTGTTTCTGTCAGCCAGCTGAGCAAAACGAGAAACTGCTTTGTAAAAGATAAGGAAGCATATGATATCTAAAAATGCATGATATTGAAGGCCTTGGGTAGCTCATAAAAATGCAGTATCCAATGTTCAATCTAGATTTTGTTTCCTCACACACGTAGGTCTTACTAGTGTGTGTGTGTGTACACGTTGAGCTTGCCGCTTAATAAAATGGAAGAACGGCTGCTTGTAGAAACAGTGAGGAACTGCAGTGCAAATCGTATTAAACTGCTCGAATCACCCCTCATACAAAAAACGTTTTCACCACACAAAATTCTAACCTTAACTAACGCTCAGACTACTGCACATACAAATCCACGAAGTTTCATCCCAGTGGAATGTCTTGGTTGCGTTAGCTAATTGGGACACGCCCAAGACATGTCTGTGCCATGTTAGTTTACATTGTAGATGTTTACGTGTTTACTCCGAGACGCGTGCATTGGCCTATGAGATGGCCCACGAACGCCTACCAATTGTCCCTGATAGAGCACCGCCAACGACAACATCAATGGGCTTCTCCGCGATGCACAGTCGTAACAAAAATGGCAGTCTCAATGCTGCCCAGTCCTTTCTCAGCCAGAGGGAGGGAGAGAGGGAGGGAGGGAAAGAGAAGGATGTTCCGTAGGTCAAATCCTGCACGGCTGGGCCCCTACCCCGATTGCATGCCGATGTCCTCGTGCCTGATGACCTTGTAGGTAATCCAGTAGAAGATGTTGAAGAGGAGGAAGGCCAGAGGGAAGGCCGCCCTGGACACGGTGTCGATCCTCTTCGCCCGGTCCACAAACCTCTTGCGTATTATTTCTATCTCTTTGAGGGTGGGCGTCGTCGTAGCTGGGTTCGCCGCGGCGCTTTTAACGGCCGTCCCGTCCTTCAGACACTGAGTCATGTCGTAACCGGAGAAACCGAAGCGGCCGTCCCTCATGTCGTCATCCTGGTGGAACAGAACGAGAGCGGGGGCGGGCCCCGCGGTGAGAACGCTTCTGTTTCGACGGCGTGTGTACACACCACGACGCTGCGCCACGCGTGGCCCGGCGGCCATGTTCTCCCCCGGTTCCTGGCCTGTGACTCAGGTGCTGTACCCTTTACCTGAGGAACCCCCCCTCGGCAACATCTACAGCCGCTTCGCTAACACCTGGGACACGGGCTGAATGTCTCCCGGTTACTAAGCCCTCCCTTCCACTGCAGGAGCAAGCTGATGCTTCCATAACCTCAGATCACCTGCCACAATTTGCCTTCAATCTGAGTACCTTGAACTTCGGTCAGCGTAGCCTCTGACAGCCCCTAAGTGGGCATTCAGTCCAGTATTTTTCATTCTGCACCGACGTTCCACCGATACCATGTAGCATACAGTACGCTCAGGCATTTAGGCCTTGGCATTTGGTCTAGCAGTTACTATGCTCTGGCTATGGTTGTGGGAGCATGTGCACTTGTGTGAGTGACAATTCTGGTTCCACATTGCACTTTCAACAAACACATTCACCTTATTTTCTGTCCTTTTCTTAAAAAAAGTAGTTATTTCATGAGGCTCCTTACGACCGGAGTGTTTACCTTGTGAGTCCGTCTCTGTCTTCGCCTCAAGCGAAGGAACTCTTTCTGTTGCCTGGAGACAAAGTTAACGCCAGCGTATTCCAGTAGCGCCGCGAATACAAACAGGAGACATACGGCCATCCAGATATCAATGGCCTTCACATAGGACACCTGTGACAAGAAAGGAACAGCCTGTTGTTTACTTACACTGAATAATCCTTGTATGGGCTGCCTCATTCAATTAATATTTCAAGGGGAATATAATCCTCACATATTGTGCTTTATTTATGTTAAGCAGTCTTGCTTTTAACTTGAAATTACCATAATTAGGAGGGTGGTATTTGCTAAAGAGTGCTTTCAACGTTCAAAGCTCATTTTGATATTAGTGATTTAAGCGATAGGCACTAGGAGGAAGTAATTGCTTATTTAATTACCAAGGTAACAAAAGAAACCACGACAGCTCAACGGGAGCCTTTATCAGTCTATTTCAACTACGTCTCTGCCAGAGGTGAGACGGAGTCTAGACTGTAAAGGATGCCTTCTTATTCATCATACAATAACCTTGTCTCTGTTTCTCCAAATGACAGGTAATTTGCATGGAGAGAAAACAACTTGACGTTGTTTAGTGCTCCTGAGATATATGGAGTTCTTGTTGTTCGGCTCTCTCTAGATTCATCAGTGGGCTCTGACGTGGCCCACACTCTCTGTGGTCATGTGCTGTCCACTGTGTAGGGGAATGATTGATCTTCAAGAGATGACTCACGCTGAAGCTCTATTGAGACTACGGATTTAGTATGTCTGACCATGTGTAGTTGCGCTGTATCCACTAGTGTCTCATTTGGTATCATTAATCCAGAATCTATACCATCTCCTAATTCACCGTTGTGATACGTTCAATCAATTTCTGAAATACATTATGACAATCGGGTCTGGGTTCAAATATAATTTCATTTGAATTGGCCCCATACTTTACTTACAGGTATTTAAATAACATGTGTTTGAAGGAACAAGAGGTTGGATATGGAAACATATTTGTGAATATAATTTGGGTACGTTTTGACATGTATTTACAATTAGTTAAAATTAGTTTTTTGGGATCTGTGACAGTTGGTATTTAACAATGTCACAGGATGGGCAGTTGGTGAAAAATATTGTTGAATTTGTTTGTGGTTATAATTCACTAATACATTAGGTTACATTATACAGGGTGGGAATTTACCTTTTTCAGTGTATATATGGAATTTATTGATTCAACATTTACTTAAAGCAGTTTTTAGTGATTACATGTGCTTAAAGGGCCTTGTGTTACATTAAAGGGAATCTCTGTCTGCTAATATCTAATTGGATTTGATAATGTTCTTTGTGTTAATCGTACTCCTTGTTTTACATTCTTCTACATTATTTTGGAAAATTCTCAAATAATAATTGTATTTCTATAGCACTTTTCATTATCGAAACTCAAATGCAAAATAAAATAAAATGGCTACAATAGTGAAGGTCTTGACAACAAGCCAAAAGTATTTTAATTGGAGATTATTAATGTGTTTGAACCCATGGCTGGTGATAATGGAATGTTTAATAGTCTTTTCCCCTTTACAGCTTATTGATTAAAATGGGAAAACCTAACAAATGCATTGGTTGATAGAAATCAATGAATTGCTTTATCAATTGCCCGAGGGTGCCTGGGTCTGAATCCACTGAGCCGTAATGGACTCCTCAGTCACAGGCATATTTCCATTGATTATGTATGACGCGTGTGAACAATGGAAATGAAGATTGACCGAGATGAAAACGACCCGTTAACCCTCTCCTCTCCGTCACTTCGTCCCCTGGCCCGACGCTCTGATCTACAGGATTACCTTGGGGAGGGAGGCTCGTGAGCCAGAGCTCTGGGTTGTCATGGTGAGCACGGTGGTGATTCCCAGGGCCACCCTGGCGGGAGCGGCGTCCATGTTGATCCAGAAGGAGACCCAAGACAGGATGACGATGAGGAGGCTGGGGATGTACATCTGGATCAGGTAGTACCCCATCTGTCTCTCCAGGTGGAACTTCACCTCAATGCAGGTGAATTTACCTGCGGGAGGAAACAGCAGACGGCTTATGTCAGTGGCGTCTGTACACGTAGGTGGGTGTAAGAGTGAGGGGGGGGTCATATACTGACCGGTGTTGTAGCTTTTGGTACAGTATCCTAGTTCCTTCTCGTCTCTCATGATGAACTGAGGGAGGGTCAGTCCTGCTGCCACTTGGACAGGATTTTTGTCTTTTTCCTCCCACTCGAAGATCAAATCATTCATGGTGTAGCCGACTGAGGAACCAATGAACACGTCGGAGATGTTTAGCTGTTTTCAGAATCATTGTGTCGCATGTACCCGTTTCATTGGTAGGAAATACCACTCACAGCTTTCCAGTTGCATGGTGCAGATCTGCATGTCCATGGGAAAGTTCTTCAGATCCATGGGACAAGACAGAATAAGAGTCAACCTTTGAGGAAAAAGACGCAAAATTCGTGAAAGCGCTTGGCAAAGAAATTAGAGTTTAAAGTTCAGATGATGCTCATGTATTCTGTATAAATTGAACGATCATATTCTAATCATTTTCTCCGTAGATACACGTAATAGTAGACCTAAACATTTTCGTGCAATTTTCCCAACATTTAATAGTTAACGTTTGATGTTTAAATCACACCAACTCATACCAACTCCCTTCAATATATTTCTACTGTGTACAGTACGTTCCCAACATATGCTCCCCTCCTGCCGTGAATGCTCTTTCTCCAGTCTCCTCGGAGAAAGCCTCATCCTCCTACACAGCGTGTGGGATTCCCTTCAGCAGCTTCTTATCACACTTTCATTACTGGACCGTTATTGTCTCTGAGGCTCTTGGCCGTCCGTGGTACTTGCCCAGTCTCATCTCCTCCGCCGTGAACGGAGCGAGCGGCTAACCACTTCTCGTCTGTTCTCTCAGAATCCTCTACCTCTCCTCACACCTTGTCTGCCCCTGCCCGAATCGGCTTGTTCAAATGGACACCAAATTGTAGCTGAGTTATTGTTCGCCTCAGAGTGTACATTTAAGGCTGATTGGTGTGACTTAAGTCATATTGAAACGAAATGTAATGTGTTTTCACGTCTTGTCTCTGAGATTTCTCTGAGATTTGCACTCAAGTGTGGTAGTGGATTGTAAGAGAGTTAGCCATGACTCATCTCACTGCGAGTGGGCTGCCTCTGCTTTGAAGTGATTCCATTTTACTGATCCTGAGCATCGCTAGCGATGAAGTATCCCCTTTGTAGCCCAGGGGAAATAAAGAGTTCCCAGAACATATTTTGAACATCTTTAGAGAAAAGGTCTCTGTAGCCTTCACTCTAGCAGTTCTACAGAAATCTAGTAGTGTGTTTGTAGTGAGGCTCCTGGCGACGATGAATCCCATGAACCAAAGGCAGGGATTTTTAGGGATTACATGTGCTTAAAGGACCTTGAGTTAGACTAACATTGAAGGGAATCTGTCTGCTGATATCTCATTGGATTTGAAAATGTTCTTTGTATTAATTGTACACCTTGTTTTAGATTTTCCTACTTTATTTGGTGCTAATTTCCCCAAGCAGCATAGTTGAGTCCACCTTTCAATGCTCACATCTTACCTGATACTGTACAAGACCGTCCCATCTTTGAAGACCCTCAATAGTTTGTTGTCTGTGGTGACATCATGGAAGTTGGCGCCTTTCTCATTGGCAAAGAACAGGTCAGGTTTCCAGATAGAATCCAACATGGACGGGTCCAAGTCCAGAGAGGAGTCCGGGTATTTGCTGTATGCCAGTCGAGGGTCTCTCCACTTCTGTCGCAGGAAGATGTTCACTCTGTAATCCTTGGGGAAACAGTGAAACGGCTTTACGACTGCTTCACAATGACTGCTCTCTTTCTCCATAAAATATACAGTACTACACTAAGTAAATCTTTTTTTGAAAGATTGCTGACTGAGAGTGATAGACTCACTAATAGAAAACAACATTGTCCTCTCAATATGTTGGTCAAACGTTTGCCGTTGGTTTTTGTTTACATCATGGTGACAGTACTACCCTACCCTTAGACATTTGGCAATGAGGCGCTAATAAAACACCAATGATACCCTAACTACAATAGTAGAAACTTTGAGTCCAACCCTGAAGTTGCTGTGTCACTGGTTTACATTCGTTTAATCTGCATCACAATAATAACCATTCATAATAACATTAATATCAACGACAAAATTATAATGCAGTGATAACACTTGTAAAGGGTTTTTTGTTTTCAGAGATGGGCAAAGAAATAATATTGTTAAAAATATTGTTACAGATACAAAATACTGTGTATCCCTGTAAACTACAAAATGTCTGTGTGAAGTGTGATTTTGTAAAAGAAAAAACTTTTGTAATCTGTCACATGTCAGCAATGCCTGGGCAGAGGAACATGCCTTTTTTTGGTTAGTCATAAATATTACAAAATTATTAGGCACCTTAACCATACTTTATTAACCAGAATAACTTGCTAGGTTGTTTTTTAATATGCTATGTACACCAAACAAATTGGACAGCCTTTAAAAAACATACCTTATGACATGTAGTGTGCGTAATTAAGGTAGCGCTTTTCTGGTATGTCTATCTGCAAGGTTCCACATTTTGATACAAATGATTTTCTTTGTGCTGCGCAGTGGTGAATGTCAAAATAAACGTGTTTACACACCTAATGGGAAAATATTTGAATATTTTATTCTTTTGAGATACTCTCAAAAGTATCTTCTTTCAAATGACATTGGATTGTAGTAAGCCAGTGACATAAAAATACAACAAATACTAAATTCCTAAAAGTTATTGAAATTGTTAGTTTAAATTCATGTAACACAAATATTGCCCATCTCTGACTGTTAGTGTATTCATAACTGTAATATGATAAACCATAGCATGAATGGTTGGATGCAAGCAATACCATCATCTAAAATCCAAAATCCAATTTAAAGAGTAGGCTAAAATATATTCATTTGTATGAAAAAACAACTAATTAAAGCATTAGAGTCATAAATCTGACGTCATTACTTGCTCCATATAATTTATTTAATATGGTTGAAATTGGAGATAGATGATGTTTGCGGAAATAGTAGATCAAGAAACCCCATTACAGTTTGAAGATGCAGTTAGTATTGAATCATGCAGCTTCTCCAAACCTAAATGTAGATGAACGGATAAATCAGATGAGATGAGCCTTTTCTCTCTTACTCAGAACTGACCTCATACTCATGCTACGTGTCTATGGCAATGTATTGGCAGGCCCAGGTGTGTCAGACGTTATTGAACCACTGTTAGAATTACGTATCAGCTTTTGGTTAACTTTGGCATTTATCCTCCTTTGGAACATACACTGGCTATCTATCTCATGACAGATTCCTGGTTTGATATTGTTTACCCCTTGGGCAGTTAGATGTCTTCAGACATTACACACAATCAATCTGCATAAATCTCAGGCCGTAAGACATCACACCTACAGCTATTGGCTGCAATTAAAGTGAATTATGTGCTTGCATTTTCTCTGTGAATTATTAAAATAGAACTAATCTAGCACATGCACAAAGGGCTCCTGGGAATAGCAATCCAATATTGCCTGGAGTATTATTGGAAAGATATTTGTTTGGATTGCGGTGCTGAGTTTCTGTGTGAGCTGTACTTTCCCCCTGGAGCCGCCAGTAGACTAGGGGGATGGGGCAAAGTAAAGAATGTGAAACACAGAAGAAAAACTCCAAAACGTCCGTGAAGTAAAAGAAAGATTTGCTCGTGAAGAGTAAAGACATTGGATGATTTTAGTTGTAAACTCCAGGGAAGCATTAGAGCCAGGCTGCTCATTACGAGGCCAGGCGCAACACTCCAACTCACCATAGTAGTTTCTGCTATAGAACCAAAGCTGTTGATAAATATGTTGCAGGTAACATTAACTGGGGGACCTGCAGGTTGGAGGATAAATAACACATTGACATGTTTGACATGGTACAAGTAAAGCAATAGGGCGATCAGTAGACTTACCATGGTGGTCTCTGTGACCGATCCGAAACTGTTGATAAAAATATTGCATGTAACGTTTACAGGGGGACCTGTGAAATGGAATGAGAATAGGGTGACGAGAACACGTTTAGAATTTCCTTTTATCGTGGCATGCCGTTTGCTAGGCAGGTGAACACACACAGTCATTATGGAGGAGAAGGATTGTTTAACAGGATTGGTTAACAGAAAGATTAACACAAACGCATGCCCCTGAGTGACAAAGGTGAGGAGGTAAACTAAGAGAGAGTAATGCCGGAACACCTTCATGCATGAACAGAACACTTGGAGTAGCACTGTAACATTTAGGAACTGTGTCCCAAAGCAATGTACATGAAAGGCGCCGTGCAAAACTCTTGTTTAACTTCTGAGTTAGACCATTGGTAGAACTTAGCAAGTATCTTGGAAGTCGACTCCTAATAAGTGAATGATAAAACATGAAATGTAATGAAAAAGAGATGGCTTCATTAAACATATATAGGAAGGACATGAACTTTCGACAAGTCAAGAAAGGGTGCTTATAGAAGCTAACACCAGGGACTTTGCATTGAACAGTACATTTTGAGAAGTCAGTAAAAAAAAATTCAGTAACTGGAGCCAAATCATTGTGTGCATAGTATCAGTACTGCATACATTAGCGGGCTAACTCAAGTGCAGAGGCATCAAGTGGGGAGTGTTTTGATTTCATCCAGTAAGAATAAAATACATAAATAATAGGATCTGTGGATTCAAATTGCTAAAGATTAGTAATGTCAAAAGTGGGAACCTTTTAGCACAAACCTAATGAACAGAGAGCTCTGAGAAGAGGTACAGTCAAGACAAATTTGGAAACAAGAGGAAACATTATCCAGGACAAAGTGGCTAAACAATGTTGAATGTTTGAGAAAAAAATAAATGGCATTGACAATGCAGTCAATGCCAATACAGCAAGTCCTCCAGGCAGCTGGAAATACTGTGGAATACCGGTTCTGGGAGTGGAGAGAATTGGTAAAGGAATGGAGAAAGGATTCACAAAGCAAGGAGAGGTTCAACATAACCTTAAAAAATGTCTTGTGATTTTCAGGAGCTTTGAAAGACCAACATATTGGGCAGGGTCAGATCGTGTGCAGCGTCAGTTCCACAATACTTTAGCAACATTGGCCTTCAGGAGTAGAAGTCCTTGAGTTCCATTTGGTCTGGCAGAATTATCAAAATGCACCAAGATAAGCATGGAGAGGACATTATGAGTCTCGGAATGCAGAAATAATAACTGCTGCATCAACCTTGTCAACGGGACTGAGGTGTACTCCAGGGCTCTCATGGGGACTTTGTAGGTTAAGTACAACATGGATGACAAGGCTTTGGTTTAAGAAAATGTCTACGCCTCTGGGGGAAGAGCAAACTTCTGAGCAGCAGCAGATATTTGTGGAAAAAGTGTGCCTCTAGGAAGAATCAGGATGGTTCGCCATGGCAGTCTGACAAGCCAAGAGGAAGCTGTGAATGAGGTGGGAAACTGTAAAGGAGAAAGCTCAGAAAAGTAAAGAACCTGTGGGACATGGAGGCGAGAGGAATAACCTTCATTGTCAGGTTGACTTAAGATGTGCTTCCTTCACCCCAAAACCTTTACCAGTGCTTTGGTTAAAGATCCATTGCGCTCTCCGTGTTCAACACCAGCAACACTCAGACTCTTCCTGACGGGATTCAAAGTGTGCCTCTTCAAAGAAATTCACGCTTGGAGACACAACCAAGTGTGTTCGTGCCTGGCAGCAGATCTTGAAAGCATAAAATAACTTCAGTGTCTTACCTCTCAGAGCATCTGACTCAGAGCATCTGATCTAGCATTACTGAAAGCCATTGTCTATGGAGGTTAAAAAAACACTCCAAGGGCAGGGGCTGAACGAATGTATGCTACTGATTCAATATATGCCTAAAGAAAACTCTCAAAAGTTTTGCTCTTGTCTATTTGTCTCAACATCAAGCGAGATTTAGTTTGCACCGTTATGTATTGGCAAAGTAAGTGTAAAACATTGGTCTGTGTATTCAGAACATGGGTCTACATGTACACTGCTCCTAATCATCTGGTATCTGCTCCTTTGTGCAAGGAGGAACAGGAGGAACACTGCCAGACCCCTACAAAATGACTGCCCGCAGACTTCTGGTTTGCATGGGTCTGACCAAACTGTCAGAGACAGACTTCATGAGGGTGGCATGAGGGCCCGACATCTTCCTGTGGGACCTGTGCTCACAGCCCAGCGCCGTGCATGCTTGATGTGCATTTACCAGAGAACAGAATTGGCAGATCCGCCATTGGCGCCCCGTTCTCTTCACAGATGAGAGCAGGTTCACACTGAGCACATGTGACAGACGTAAAAGAGTCTGGAGACGCCGTGGTGAACGTTACGCTGCCTGCCATATAATCCGGCATACAGGTCAGATGTCGATCGAGACTGAGTGAGAGTCTTACATGGGGTAAAGAAAAAATAAGTTTTTATGTCAACTCAACCCATGTATCGCTCCTCAAGTACTACATGTGATGTGGTGGTACTATTGTTGCCCCTGCTTGTAGTTGGGGTAACTGAATTTAATGTCAGTCAAAGAGAAATGAAGATGAAAACTCCCCGCCACAACCTTGGCAGGCATATGTAGGTCAGGCCACGGCAGCACTGTGGAGTCTAGTCAAGGTCCGTAGGTGATTAACATAATGTATGTGTATCTCTGTATGCTGAACATGGATGTGCAGATGCATACTACAAGTGAGGCGTGCGTGGCTACTCAGTCTCATTAGAGCGGAATACTCTATTTACCAGAGACCTAATCTAAGCAACAAATTAATATGGTGTTCTCCATTTTAAACTCCACCGTTTTCCCGTACGTGTATTATGCACAAAATTTTTTTTCAGGCTTTCCATTTCATCTCTAGAAATGTCCTGCAGCCAGGTTTTAAACAGTCATTCTCCACTGTTTCCCGTTCAACACGGACGGAGGGGAGAGATCTGGGCCAGTGTCTCTGGGTTGAGGCTGAGCCTTCCTGACCTACCTCAGACCGTGTTTCCTGCCCTGCTCCCCTCACCGGGCCCTCTCTCGGCGGCCCTGGCTCCGCCGCTGGTCTCCCAGCCGTCAACACCCAGCCTGGGGTCTGCTTTGCTCCCCGCATGCCTGTCCGCTCTACCTGCCTGCCGGAGTACCACTAGCGAGCTTCTTTTCTCTCCTCCCTCTGCTCCATCACATTGACAGATGCTGGGTCTCTACCGAGCACCACAACACAACAACAGAGGAACCCTGTAGACTAGCCAGGGGGACCCCATCCGTCATCTGTGCCTGTCACTGTGGCACCAATGTTGGTTGGGGGCCCGCGTCTACAACCTCACGCTCGCGAGTTTCTGGTTTTCGTTTTGCATACTGATGTGTAACATAGCTGCTGGACGCCATGCATGACACATAAAGAAGTAGCTGTAGTGGGTCACGATGGGTGATGTTGGGCTGAGACGCAAAACGCCACATCTACTGCTTCTGTTCTTGTCTGAGCCCTTAATGTTCAATATTTCAATCCCATGAAATCCCATGGATCCTACAGGGATAATGATGTCATTGTCTACCGGCGTGACTGATAGCCATTCTTTAACTCATTAAGTGGTGGGTGGAATCAATACGCTAGCGCAGAATTCATTGCACATAATGTGCCGTATTGACTGCTGAGGGGGTGTTCAGTTGAGAATGTGTGGGTCCACATAATTACAGTGTATGTGGCATATTGATACTCCAGATAGATTCGCAGTGGTGTGTTTACTGATTACCAAGATGCATTTTGGTTGAGGATCTGCCAATCTACACATAAATGAAAATGACAAACCTTTGAAGTTCGGTCTTATTCGGGCATCATATCCAGATGTTCTACCCATCAGCGAGTCCAAAAAGTCAGACGGTGACAAGTTAGTGGGCGAACCTGACCTGGTCTCGTGCTCCCTGCCATTCACTACCCTGTGACACACAAGGGGAAAACCTTTCCTCAGTGACAACCAGGGACAACACAAATTCTAGAAATCAAAAACCTGGGCAGACACAGTGCAATAAGCATGTAACCCTCGAAATGGAAAATGTACATTGCAGCAGACTTGTGATTGTAGAGCTGTTTACCCTGCTCGAATAATATCTGTGCACACTTTGAAATGAATCTCAGATGCATAGGCTAGGATAACCTCAGTGTTTTGACAACACACAGTGACTGAGATAAAGGCAGTGATTGACGAAACACCAGTCAGCATAGACTCTGTATATTGGACTGCAACTATAATGGTGAAAAAGCAACTCCATGTTAGATCTGTCTCAGAGGCAAAAATGAAATTATTAAACTAATTAAAACATCATTGTCAATTCTTCAAACAAAGGATTCTGGGAAAGAGGTAACACTTTTTTATGATGGATAGGGTCATCACTTAAAATGCTCATAACACTGTCATAACACATACGTTGATTTGTATTATGGGTTTATGGCACTTCAATTAAACACCTTACCTAGATGACATGAAAAAAGTATAAACAAAACATGTAACAATTTCAATGATTTTACTAAATTACAGTTCATATAAAATAATCTGCCAATTAAAATAGACTAATTAGTCTCTAATCTATGGAATTCACTCATGACTGGGAATACAGCTGTGTGTGTATGGTAAGTGTCTCGGAATACAGATGGGCATGTATGGTAAGTGTCTGGGACTACAGATGTGTGTGTATGGTAAGTGTCTGGGATTTCTTATTTCTGAGGTTTTGCCAAATTAGGCCTCTATTGACACATTCAAAGACACAAATTCACAGATTCAACGTTCAAAGAATTTAATTGAATAATTTAGACAAGGTACGCGGTAAAGTCTGGCAGCAAAGTTTCCAGGCCAATACTGTTAAATGACAGTATTTTACTGTTGTTAAATGGTAATTAAATCCTGTATTCCTGTAATTTCACAGTAAGAGCCAATTTCCTCCACCAAGATTTAAAAATGTTTGTCTTTCAAGTTAATTGCATTTACACATCTGTTATTTGTATTTTGACGACTTTCACCTTACCAACATCTACCAGGCACAAGGTTATTTAGCTTATTGAAACTCAATTTTACCTAGTTATTAATTTAATGAGCCAACTGAGGTATTTAGCTATCTTAACTTAGCTTACTAGCTACCTGCCTACCAGGAATAAATACATATATTTTTTTATCTAGCTAGCCTTTGTGTGAGATAGGAGGTGTTTTCTGCTAATAGAAGTCCCAGTCATCACTATTTGCAAATGGTAAGTAGACACCTAACGTTAGTGATTGCTAGCTTCAGAAAAATGTAAGTAGCTGTCACGATATGCTTGGTATTTACTGTATATCAGCATGAAGCCTGTGGGACGTACATTTTGGAGTTTACAGGCACAGTAGGGTGAGTTGCATCATGTTCTTTCATTCCCTTCGTTTCACGTTTCTAATATTTTTCCAAGTAACAAAATTGTATCGTCGAAGACTAGAGCTCCCGTATGATGTGGTTTTCAGTTGACCTGTAGTTGTTTCCTTCTACTATTTCCTCTTAGTTGTTGTCTCTGTCATTTTGCATTTCAGTTTTATCCATATTCTTGTACCATATTATACCTGCTACCGATATTCTTTTCCCATTAGGATATTAAAATGAAATACTAGTATTAGTTAAGAAAATGTGGGACGGCAGGCTGGTGATAAAAAGATACCAGGGGTGTATGAATATCATACAGATATGTAGCTGTAGTCTGGATCCGTGAAGAAGACCTTTCTCAAGATCAGATTTAGCCATTCTGGCTATGTTACTGAATTGTACATGGCTGACCCCAACAAGTCCATTGCTCAATTTATATTGTGTTGTTTTGTGAAATGAAACTTCAAACCTGTATTTTAATCATGGTAATTCAGGTTTGCGTGTATGTGTGTGGGCTGATTCAAGACATTAAGTTTATATTAAAATCTGCGTCAATTTACGTGAAATAACTTAATGCACTTTATGACGATTTCAAGAAGCGTTATGATCACTTTAGTTCAAATAGCTATATACACTTTAGGATACATGAACAAAACACGGAAAATTCCTGTATAACATGGCTACAACATTGAACGAACAAATAAATAATAACCGGGGTGTACAGATCCCGTGTTCCTGAGCTGAAAAAAATCCAAGAAACTTTCCATACACACATATCTGTATTCTCAGTCATGGGTGAAATCCATTGATTAATGACTAGTTGTTTGTATTGACTGATTTCCTTATTTGAACTCTAATTCGTTAAAAGTAATTGATATCATTACGTGCTACGTTACATTTTTTGGTTCAGTGTATTTACCGGGTGTTTGAATATCTTTTTTCAGTTTTGTCGGTTGTGACAGGAATATGTAGCGATCATAACCATCAACAAATTAACAATAAGTGAAGTGACCAGTTCTAGTGCGGGATGGCAGTCCACAAGTCATGGCAAAGAGATAACAGGATATGAAAAGTTATGTCAGCTGTTATTACATGTTCTAATATGGTTACGACGTTATATATCTGTTATATAATGTGTTAAGTGATTATGAATGATTCGCTTGTAGTAGGGCACCTTTTTTCAAACCCAATGCATTATTCTTTAGGCGATATCTCGCTAAGGCTCGCGTACCTCGCGCATAGCCTATTCCCCATCCGACCCCAGGGGCACAAACACACACACATACGCGCCTAGCTAAGCTATACTCAAGTTATCATGATCTATATCTTCCATTACTAGCGATGAAACTTCAAGGACCACGAGGAAAGAAAGCGTTAATTGGAAGTACACATTCCTTAAACTTTGTTTCGACGGTGATGCACTTTGCCTTTTCAAAATAACATTACAGTTGAATACACTCTTCACATCCAAGAAAATATCAAATTCTATTTGTATGTAATGTTTCCGTATTAGAAATCTAATGAAGGAACCTACCTGCTGTTGTTGGTCCCCATTAAACATGCAAATAAAGCAGTCAGTACTTTTATAAAGGGGCAATTCATTCCTCTTGATTTTTTATTTCTTCACTTTATTTGTTCCATGTGTGAATATTGGTCAAGCAGATAATCCAAGCAGCAATGTCGCTTTCTTTCTGACCAAAGCGCAGTTGGGTGTTCTCGTGGCACACAGAGAATACGCAGGTGGCATTCCAGTCCGTAGGATCATAGTTTAGTTTGACGAAACAGTGATTCCAATGTGCAATATAGTTGTTGCTAATGTATAAAGAGTCATAAATTCTGAGTCACTACCACAAAAAATTATCCTGTGGAAAACACGGCCTGAGGTGAAAAATATCTTCAATGCGCGGAATATGGAGACTTCAATGACTAGTTTTTTCGCTTTCATTCAAAAACTCATTGGAGAATAACTCTATACTCTATAAAAGGTATCGTGGTGCTGAAGCGGAATCTTTCCTTGCTTGCAATCCTTCCACTGCTGAAATGGGAGACGAGTGGACGCCTCTTCAGATTCAGTACTTGGACAGCTCCCGGTTCCTTTGCGCGCAAGCGCACGATTTACAACTGGAGGACGTGAGTTGATTATCAAAATGTCATAGAAATGACGATGATTTTGAAAACAGTTTTAAGTTTATATTTGTTCAAATTTGATCTTAATCGTAATGACTTTCTCCCGTTTTTCGAGTAGGGGTCCCTTGAAACAGTAGGAAAAATGGAATTGATTAAGAAGTAGTCAGTTCAGAAAGGACAGATGTAGCGCGCCACTAAAAATATTTAAATACCTCAAAAACTAGTGTAATATGGGTCTACACCTTATGAATAACAATAAAATCTGTAGGAATTGATAGGCTGTTTTTAGTGTACCCGTATGCATGTGATGTATCTTTAAGCACGTTTCATGTTTTGCCATCTCATTAAAACCAAGACGGGAGCATACATTCATTCATTGAATTTCATAATCAGTGCAATCATGAGTGTGGTGCAGTTTGTTCTCTGTAAGAAACAAGAATGCAATTCAACAGGGTGAAAACACAATAACCCATTTGCTCTGCAAGCTATTGAAGCGTGGAGAATTACACACTGCTGTAAACAGCGAAAAATACATAGCCTAATGATTATTGGGTTATACATGTGTAATGCCAGAGATGTTTTGTTCTCCATAATCCACAAAATTTACCATATTGATATGTGATAAGAAATGTATTAGAAAGGACTAGGCAAATAACTAGGTTATTCAATTAATTCTTAAAAAATATATTTTCCATTTACCAGCTTTGTCTGTTTGGATATTAATAAATTAGCAAATAAGAATGGTTACATTTTCTCTCAGAAATAAATAGTGTAAACAAAAGGCTCACCAGGAAGATTCCTCTGGGGATGTATTTGGTACCCCAGTTGCCCTGGAAACAGATTTTAGAGGCACATCATTGGAAATGCTGAAAGGTTGGCCATCCAGAGCTAGGCTAGGGGATAACTGACTGACTGACGGACTGATGCACACAGACCCCAAGTGGGATTAAGCCATTGTATCCGATTTAAATATTTAACTTTGCCCATTTCCAACGTCTTGAATTAAAGATAGGTATAATGTTCACTACACTTGGGCAGCGTGGGAAGCCGGGAACGTGTTCGGGTATCACAAGAGCAGCGGCATCGTGAAAGCGACCCAACATTATTGTCGGGTGGTCATTATAACACATGGCAGGAGGCTGGGAGACGCCCACGGGGGAAACATTACATGTCCGACGGGCCCTCTACCTCCCTGGCCCGCCCAGCTCCCGCGCTCTGCTGTCAGGGCCCGTCGGAGCCTCGGGTGCCAATAATCCAATCCACCTCCAACTTCTCCCCCCCCCTCGTTTCATTCTATGGCCCGAATTGCAAGTGTCATATTGGATCTCATGGCGTGACCTGCTCTGGTTCAAGGTGTATCATTGCTGTTGTCATTAGAGAGTCTGCGAATTGACATGCTCTTGTATCCCTGAAGCGCCGAAAGGTAGACCTTCAATGGCTCATTCAGTTGTATTTGAACTACTGAGTATTTTTAGAACACGTCAACATTCCAGTCCTGACAGTCAAATAAGCAACTTCTTTGTTTAGAAATGATGAAACTGAATGTAGTCCTTTTTAAATCACCAGGCTCATAGTCCTTTAGGCAGAGGCAGTGTTCCCAATCTTAATTCCATACAATTTCAAATCAATGAGGGGGACACAACACACACACACACAAAGAAAAGGTCCCATTGAAAATCTCTTAGATTAATCTAAAACGCTTCCCGTACCTGATTCAAAAAACCCAGACGTGATAGAATGATGAATGAATAATGAGAGGATACGGAGGGTCAAGACTAACTTGATCTTGTGTGTCACTCTATGTCCCACTCAAAGCCATCTGCCTTGGCTTGACCATGTTCCAACTGCCAGCCACCACTGGAAGGGGTCATTAGATCCCATCAGTAAGACCTTTGGGTCAGGAAACTGTCAGTTCATTAAGGAAGTGGAATCCTTTTGTACATGTGGCCAAGGGAAAAGATAGATCCATCTGTAGGTTTAAGAGGAATAAAACACTAATCCCCGTACTAGAGCTGTCTCTTTTACTCAAGACTTCATATGGCTATTAAAATTAAGGCACAATGCAGAAGAAGCTTGACTTTCATGCAGCTTCCCAGATGTAGAAGAGCTTGGCCTCTTTTGCCTGGTTTGCCTGGTTGAGGGTATTAAATCAGACCGTTTTGAGTGCAAAACATTTAGACAATCCATTCACACTTTTTGATCTGAACAGTTTTCCAGCACCTTCATTTAAATCCAAACAACAATTGGAAAGTGGAACCTGTCACAGCTCACAAACAATGGATTTGTTTTCAACCGTAACTCTGAGGATTTGTGTTCATGTACAACTAATTTGTAAAGTTCAATATGAACATAAATTTGTGCAATTCTATTCTCTGTCAACCACCCCAGTGTTATTCGTCCTTTGTTAACTCCTCTTAATGACTCTGTATTAACGCCTCTTATTGACTCTTTATTAACACCTCTTAATGACTCTGTATAAATGCCTCATAATGATTTTTTATTAACATGTCTTAATGACTCTGTATTAACACCTCTTAATGATTTTGTATAAACTCCTCTTAATGACTCGGTATTAACGCCACTTAATGGAGCTGTATTAACACCTCATAATGACTCTTTACTAACACGTCTTAATGACTCCTTAACATCCCACTATTCTGTTGGTTCTTAATGTAATTGATTATAAATAAACGCCTTGTTGCGAATTACACTTACGGTTAGGGTTAACTTATGGTTAAGATGAAGCATGACTGTTACTGTCGTTAGGTTTGGAAATAAGGTGAGGGTTAGGTCACGTTTAAGGTTAGTCGTCACTGTTTTATGGTTAGGGTTAGGTCACGTTTAAGGTTAGTCGTCACTGTACTAAGGTTAGGGTTAGGTCACGTTTAAGGTTAGTCGTCACTGTACTATGGTTAGGGTTAGGTCACGTTTAAGGTTGGTCGTCACTGTACTAACGTTAGGGTTAGGTCACGTTTAAGGTTGGTCGTCACTGTACTAAGGTTAGTGTTAGGTCACGTTTAAGGTTAGTCGTCACTGTACTAAGGTTAGGGTTAGGTCACAGTTAAGGTTAGTCGTCACTGTACTAAGGTTAGGGTTAGGTCACGTTTAAGGTTAGTCGTCACTGTACTAAAGTTAGGGTTAGGTCACGTTTAAGGTAAGTCGTCACTGTACTAAGGTTAGGGTTAGGTCACGTTTAAGGTTAGTCGTCACTGTACTAAGGTTAAGGTTAGGTCACGTTTAAGGTTAGTCGTCACTGTACTAAGGTTAGGGTTAGGTCATGTGTGGTGGAGACGGACACCCACCACGGCCAACCACAACACCCTTGCAAACAACAACCCAATTACACGATGAATACATTCAGTTCCACCCCTGGTGACTGGTTACCGATGAAACGTACAGTGGGGAGAACAAGTATTTGATACGTTGTCCTACTTACAAAGCATGTAGAGGTCTGTCTTTTTTATCTTCAACTGAGAGATCCAGAAAATGGGTGCTTTTATGTTTACTCCACCAAACAACAAAATATACAACAAATCAAATATAATAAATGTTTTGCTTGTTTTACACTGTATTCAATACCAAGGATTTTTTGCTGGTTTTGTTATTGTTTAGCTTGTTGACAACCCATAGTTTAAAGAATAACTTTGCAAAACACTTTACCAGGCATTCTGTGAATACATTCAAGTTCTGGAAAAATTCTTGCATGTAATTAAAAATAACTGTAATCAAATGAATGCTGGTTTACATAGTGGGGTATAAGGAGAGAGAACCAGCAGTATAACCAGCAATAATTAATAGGTGAATGTGTTAACTCCGTCACTGTTCGCTAGTGTGACATTATAGTATATCCAGGTTGATGAGTGATTATGAGGGAACAGGCTGTCACTGCAGGGCATGTCCACTTGACGGCTCTGGCTTTAAATCGACATGACATTATCTTTAGGAGAACATACTTGAGGCAGTCACCTACTGAGAGCCTACTATCTCCCCAGTGGGGAAACAGCTCATTGGTTCTTCTCCAATAAACAAAGAGGCAAAGGGAAGAAAGCAGAAAGCAGAGAACGAGCAACACATAGAGACTGAAGGAGAAAGAGAGAAGAGTTAGAAGAGAGAGGTATTGAGAGGAGTTAGTAGAGAAGGAGTAATTATTTAGTAGAGAAAGAAAGAGAGCCAGGAGTTAGTAGAGAGAGGAAGAGGGAGAGAGAAGAGTTAGTAGAGTGAGGAGTTAGTGAAGAGAGGAAGATAGAGAGGAGTTAGTAGAGAGAGGAAGAGAGATAGAGGAGTTAGTAGAGTGAGGAGTTAGTGGAGAGAGGAAGAGAAAGAGAGGAGTTAGAAGAGAGAGAGAAGAGTTAGTAGAGTGAGGAGTTAGTGGAGAGAGGAAGAGAGAGAGAGAGGAGTTAGTAGAGAGAGGAAGAGCGATAGAGGAGTTAGTAGAGAGTGAGAGAGAGGAGTTAGTGGAGAGAGGAAGAGAGAGAGAGAGGAGTTAATAGAGAGTGGAAGAGCGACATACAGAAGACTCGACAGCTCATCTGGAAACAACAAGCAAGCTTGAACCTCCCTGATGGTCATGTTCATTGGAGCACAGCATCAAGTGTTAGGGAGTATCCATTTCACCATCGATCCCTTGTATTTTTATCCGACTTAATGACTTTCTCCCTTTATCATTCATCCTGTGGATTTAAACAAAGGTGGATTGTCACTGGTGGTTACAGCTATATTGGAGTGGGCTTTACTGGCTGGGAAGAGGAAACATACCAAGTTTTAATAAGAGGATGGATGATGAGAGGGATGGATTAGGACTTCAGTTTATAGACATCTCTCAATGCGTCCTTGATGTTTCTCCACCAGAAAAGTTTATAGAGCTCCTTCAAAGAATCTTCCCAGTTTTCAGACAGTCTCTCTTCATATTGATCTCATTTGTCACATCGTGACGATTTGACGCTTCCACATACTTTCTGAGAGAGTAGACGGTCTGTGCTGTGTGGATCCAAGGTGACTGACCTCCCACAGGGCCTGAACTGCAGAAGGATCATTCTCACGGGATCATCTTTCTCCCCTGGGCAGGTGAGCAGTGGGGTTCTCGGGTGGAGCTTACTTGTCAATCACAGCCCTCCCCTCCCCTAGGAGGGTGTTCAACCTGGCAGTTTGTTTCTCCACCACTGAGCACGGAAACCCCACTGGTTCCTAGCCCGGTTCTTCAGTAGGCTCTACATTCTACTGACTCTGGTCAGTCACGCACAACAAAATGTCTGTTGGTGTTTAGTGTGTCTCTTAATGGCTTACAGAGCTGGGGTCCCCTTTGTGCAAAGAGGCAGAACACAAAACATACAAGGGACACGGGTTGATCGGCATTCCTGTGGTGGAAAGCCGAAGAAGTGCTTTTGCTTGTTCTCCGTAAGTAGTGTGAGCTCACCTGTTGATCCTGAGACAATGATTCATGGCTGAGTTTATCCGCTTGCCTCATTGCCCTCCTCTCTGCGGTTTTAGCTTGGAGGCTCTACATGCAGTCCCCAAAACCCAAATGCTAGACAGACTCCATTTCTCTGGTCCTGCATCAGCTTGACAATGACACTAGCTTACAATTAATCTATTTCAGGCTGGCAGGCTTGTCTCACTGAGCAATGTCACTGGAGCTGTACATGGCTGTCAGAAGGATGAAAGGGTAGATTGAAGATTGATCACAATTCCAATTGCTTAACTTGTTTACATCAGCCCTCCCCTCAGTGGAGCTTTAGCGGTATGTTATAGGCCCAATTACCAACAAGATGGAGACCGGCAAAACAAGATCACTTATTTTCGTCTTTGTGAAAATATATTTCTGTCGACTTTCAAATGTGTAGAGACTTAAAATAGGATCTTCATGTAGGTTGAGATTCAAACCTAGTTGTTATTCCCTGTGGTAAGGAATGTTGTAATTCCCTGTGGTAAGGAATGTTGGCTGATGCAACTGATTGTTACATCCGCCAAGCTCTGTCAGAGGAAGCTTGGAAATTCTCCCCTTGACAGATGCTGTCACTCTATTTGATAGTGATGCTTGAGGCTCCGAATGGAAAAGAATGTGTATGCAAAAAGTATATTCATGGGTTCACTGTAAACAGATAAAACTGCCCATGATGTGCTTTCACACTGGACGGTTTAATAAAAGTGATTAACGTGCATTCTGTCAAATAAAAGGTTCTTAAAACGACTGCCTGTCAGAACTTGTATTGATCCCAAGGAGTAGCGGATTGAGTCAGGCTACAGGCATCATGCAGTTTTGAGAAATTATTTTGGGAAAATTTATTTTTGCCTGCGTGCTGTCGCTCATGCTGTATAACACGATGCCATACATCCTTGTCAAATTAGATATGCAGTTTTCATTCCTAAACTGGATTGTTTATATCCTGAACGCAGGGGTGTGGTATATGACCAGTGGACCACGGCTGTTAGCTGTTCAGAGCCACAATGTATTGTGGGGTGCCTGGACACTAAGCCGTGTTAACCCCTAACCCCCCGGAGGCCTTATTGCTCCTATAAGCCAGTTATCAACACTACTAGGGTTGTAAAAAGTTATTTCAAGTCATTACCATGGTATACTCTCTTTTATATACCACAGCAAAGCTCTGTGTCCTGGCATTCTACAATGCGTCATGCTTAGGTTTGGTAGGTTGGGCATGTATCTAATGGCTTACATACACCGCGGCTGTCGGCTAATCGGCATTCAGGATTCAAGCCACCTGGTTTATAAGAGACTGTATGGCATTGGTAACAGGTCTCTAATAGCATCTTAGGTATCTCAGGATAGGTAGTTCAGGATATTTCCTGTATACCTCTGCTAGGAGCTTAATCCAGGCACTCTGCATTGTGTTATGCCTACGAACAGCACTTAGCCACGTTATATTGGCCAATATGGCACAGCCTAATGCTTTATTCTTTCAGTATAATGCTGGTATCCTGCATAGCTGTTTACAGTCAGCGCAGGAACAAAACCAACATGGCTTTCAGGATTCAGCCTCTGTGTCTGGAACGCAGTGTGTTTGTCCCAGGGAGAACAGTCAAATAATGAAATGGCACACAATCAGTGTGGGTACAGGCCTTTCCCTTTAAATGATTCTTACAAACTGCATTTCATTAACAAAGCTGTGGAACGCATTAAAGAGGAAATAGATCAGATAGAATAGGCATATATGTTCTTGGTATACTTATTTACCCCACGCCCATTCCCCCTCACTTTCACAATGTTCTTATATAAAAAGACCTACAACCACATCTTGCAGCAATCTTTTTCAAATCAAATACAATACAAATCAAATACAATACAAATCTAATACAATACAATCGCTATCAGATAAATAGTTTGAGGCTAATGTATTTGATTTTTGTTTAAAAGGCACGTGTGTTTATGGAAAGTCATTCAAATCGAATCTGTTTAACCCCCTACCAGAGCCATACAGCTACAGTATACAGAAAGAAATCACAAAATGTTTAGCATTTGTCAACAGTTCAGTGAAATGGTGTGCAAGTATCACCTAGTTTCCAATGAAGCGCCAGGTGAATACCTGCGGAGAACAACCTGATGTTGTGAGAAAGCATGTCATTTCTGTATTGTCGTACATTGGCTGTGTTCAGGCCAGTGATGTGGGATGCTGAACATCAGGCTCTGACATCAGGCTAGGACATTGAAGTCTAAGAGACAAGCCAGTGAGCACTGATTACTGAAAGATAGACTGCTGTGCCTGGTCTCCCTCCATGGAGCGGGAACCAGCCACTGGAACTAGCCACTGGAACTAGCCACTGGTCAGTGCCAATGAATACATGAATTTCTCATTGAAATCATTTTCATTGCATTTATAGGTCCGGGGGGTTTTAGTTTGGATAATGCCATCATGCTTCTCACATTTTCCTGACAAAAAAGCAAGTTACTTCCGATCAGTTAGATACAACATCTGCATAAATGGAAGTGGTCTGATGATGCACAGCTGGAGGTGTTGTTTAACACAAGGACGTTTTTATCCGTTTTCTTGCAGAGGAGTGGCTTTCTGACCATTTTGAAAAGGACGTAAGAGGGGACGCAGGAGAGAGGATACAGGAGAGAGGATGCAGGAGAGAGGATACAGGAGAGAGGATACAGGAGAGAGGACACAGAAGAGAGGACACAGGACAGATGACACAGGAGAGAGGATGCAGGAGAGAGGACGCACGAGAGATGACACAGGAGAGAGGATGCAGGAGAGAGGATGCAGGAGAGAGGATGCAGGAGAGATGACACAAGAGAGGACGCAGGAGAGAGGACGCAGGAGAGAGGACGCAGGAGAGAGGACGCAGGAGAGAGGACGCAGGAGAGATGACACAGGAGAGATGACACAGGACAGATGACACAGGAGAGAGGATGCAGGAGAGAGGATGCAGGAGAGATGACACAAGAGAGATGATGCAGGAGAGATGACACAGGAGAGAGGATACAGGAGAGAGGATGCAGGAGAAAAATTGAGAGAAGGCCTTTGTGTTGTTTTTACTAGGGTTTTTATCCCAGCATATGTTGTGTGTCCGTAAAGCTTTAAGGCAGAACTGCGTGTGCTTGTGGCTCTCAGATTAATTGACAGAAGAATTAGCAGAGCCTGCCCTGAAGTCCCACACTTGTCTCTCTGAGCTCAGGGAATTCCATCATATTTGTTTGATTTCCTACTAACCTGTTGCCATGGAGACAGTAATGAGATCTTCATCCTGGGTCCCAGTCCTTCTGGTGATGTGAGGTGAGAGAAGCCAACTGGATTATTATTGTCTGATTCAACCGTTTGGCTAGTGCATTGTTTTCAAAGATGCAGAGGGGTACCTCTCATATTGGGCACCCCGAAATTCATGTCAATATTCATGTAAAATCTGAAAAACCCTGGGCCTGTGGTGCAGAACCAGGAATGCTCAGGAACACTTTTAGGGATTTAGAAAATATAAACCTCTTAAAGGCCTGTCCAGAGTGATTTAACATCGTGAGTTCATCCAGAGTGACTTAACATCGTGAGTTCGTCCAGAGTGACTTAACATCGTGAGTTCGTCCAGAGTGACTTAACATCGTGAGTTCGTCCAGAGTGACTTAACATCGTGAGTTCGTCCAGAGTGACTTAACATCGTGAGTTCGTCCAGAGTGACTTAACATTGTGAGTTCATCCAGAGTGACTTAACATTGTGAGTTCATCCAGAGTGACTTAACATCGTGAGTTCATCCAGAGTGACTTAACATCGTGAGTTCATCCAGAGTGACTTAACATCGTGAGTTCGTCCAGAGTGACTTGACATCGTGAGTTCGTCCAGAGTGACTTAACATCGTGAGTTTGTCCAGAGTGACTTAACATCGTGAGTTCATCCAGAGTGACTTAACATCGTGAGTTCATCCAGAGTGACTTAACATCGTGAGTTCATCCAGTGTGACTTAACATCGTGAGTTCATCCAGAGTGACTTAACATTGTGAGTTCATCCAGTGTGACTTAACGTTGTGAGTTCATACATTTTTATACTTTATCACATTTGTGTTCACTTTTGTTAACTCCACTTTCTAGCAAATATGTTCCTACCTGTCACGTGAAAATGCTTGCATGTGTGATTTTCTTTTTTGTTTTCCCACCACTTGCATTTTGGAAGATTTAAACCAGGCCTACAGCTCTGTTTACATTGCTGTGCTTATGAAGTTAAAAAAAGCTGAATGAGTAACTCACTGCAAGTCTATCACAGTCTCTACCCATAAAGCCTCCCAGCAAAAATATATATAGATTATATAAAAATATAACGGCTCATACATCTGGCAGAGGTATGGATCATCCATCTGGCGGAGGTATGGATCATCCATCTGGCGGAGGTATGGATCATCTATCTGGTGGGGGTATGGATCATCCATCTGGTGGAGGTATGGATCATCCGTCTGGTGGAGGTATGGCTCTTATATCTGGCAGAGGTGTAGCTTATCTGTCTGACGAAGGGTATGGATCTTCCATCTGACACAGATGCAGCTCATCCATCTGACGGAGATGTGATTCATCCATTTTACATAGGTATGGCTCATCCATCTGGCCGAAGTGGGACTCGTCCAACTGATGTAGGGTGTGGGTGTGTTGCGGTCCCACATTTGACACCACCACTAAGTAA
Organism: Novumbra hubbsi; assembly: GCA_016801125.1. Classification (NCBI taxonomy): domain Eukaryota; kingdom Metazoa; phylum Chordata; class Actinopteri; order Esociformes; family Umbridae; genus Novumbra; species Novumbra hubbsi. The sequence goes on from JACXGK010001688.1 coordinate 56,224, forward strand.
GGATTCCACGTAATAGCATTATTCATTTGCATTTCAGTGTATGTAAGCTTTGAAATATTAGTAAGCAAAATGAATTAGCCAAACACAACAGAAGCCATACTCAATTTCTTAAAAAAGAAGTGTGTGCAAACCCCGTCCAATTTTTTAATGAGCAAATATTAAGAATGAGTTAAGATACAAAATTAAGCAATTATAATGACAATGGTTCCACATTGGTAAGAATAATTTGAAATTACCAGCAATGTCTTGGTATCCAGGTTCTGGCAATGTGCCAAGGAAATCTACAATAATAGCATTCATTAGCCCTTTTCATTTTAAAACGGACTGTCCATACAAAGGTCAACTATCATTTCTAATTTGCTTCTATCTAAATTGGCATTCATCAACTACCCACTGCCCCCCCACTTTCAAAGCTGCCAATTACAATGACCATGGAAATAGACACATAAAAAGCAATCTTACATCTTATATCTAAATAAGTAAATATGCACCTCTTTAGGTTCCAATCCCCCCAAACATTTTTGTTCTCTAATTATTTGGTTTGCCTCACCTTTAATTGTGAAGAAATGTTACGACAAGGACAAGGTAGTGACATAAAATGAAAATATGAAAAATATTACGAATGGGCATAATGTATGAAAATGTTTACAAGTCCAACAATTTTCGTCAGTCCCTTATCCCACTGTCAGTGTCTCATTCTGCTGTCAGTACCTTGTCCCGCTGTCAGTACCTTATCCAACTGTCAGTAGTGTGTCTCGCTGTCAGTACCTTATCCAACTGTCAGTAGTGCGTCTCGCTGCCCTTACCTTATCCCACTGTCAGTAGTGCGTCTCGCTGCCCTTACCTTATCCCACTGTCAGTAGTGTGTCTCGCTGACCGTACCTTATCCCACTGTCAGTAGTGTGTCTCGCTGACCGTACCTTATCCCACTGTCAGTAGTGTGTCTCGCTGACTGTACCTTATCCCACTGTCAGTAGTGTGTCTCGCTGCCCTTACCTTATCCCACTGTCAGTAGTGTGTCTCGCTGCCCTTACCTTATCCCACTGTCAGTAGTGTGTCTCGCTGACCGTACCTTATCCCACTGTCAGTAGTGTGTCTCGCTGACCGTACCTTATCCCACTGTCAGTAGCGCGTCTCGCTGTCAGTAGCGTCCCCCCCCTGTCAGTAGCATGTCTTGTTGTCAGTACTCAAAACGTACATGTCTGGCTCTGTTATCACCGTGGTACCATTTTTAGAACACAGTCGAGCAGTAAACACAGTTTCCATGGAAACATCACCCAGACACTGATAAGCAGATTGGTGCATTGCCCCTCTGTAATGACGAATGGAGCCTAGAAAGCTGAACATTTTTCAGTTGGAGAACACAGTTAAAGTGCTGCTGGAAAATCTACTTCTCCAGTTGAATATGGCCCATTTTGCATAATGTGGTTAAATTGAAGTGGTTGGCTGTAAGAAGGCTGCAACATTTTAATACAACTTCAGCTAGTAGTCCTGAAAGTGGTTTTTGTGAGCCGAAACTAGTGTTCTACTGTGCAACTTTTATATTAATGTTACAAATCTCATTTACAAAATGCCACAGATTTCATGTGCTCAAAATCCCAGAATCCATCATCATGTCAGTATCATCCAAAACAATGACATGTGAGATTTAGAGAAGCTGATAACCTTGTAAAGTATGTTTTGGGTATTTGACTGTGGGCTTTCAGGTTCAGTTATGCCCACTTATCCATTAACCAAGAATAATAATACGGATAATACTTATCCTCTCAGAACGTGGTTCCCAACTTGTTTTATTTATTGTACCACAGACAGAATTTTGTTTGTGTTGGAGCACCCTGAAGTAACCCCCAGAAGTAAATCTCAGCAGTAAGCCTATGGTGTCATGGATGTTTTGAAGTACCCCCAGTGGGAACGGCTAAGGGGCCCCATGGGCCCCGGGGGACCTGCCCTTAGTGGAGGTCTGTGCTGGGAGTTCAAACTTGTTTAGGTAAGAGTACGTTGCCAATGTAATGTTCAAAGAACGCTTGGCTCGAAAGCACATAAGTACTTGCGTCCCAACTGTTACTTATCTTTCAATATTCAAAACACGTTTGCGATAATCTTGTGTTCCCCTGCAACCTTACTGTAATAATTCAGCATGAAAAACAGCCAGACAGACATACCTGGTAATTGATTGTGAGAAAGGCAACAAACAAAATGGCCCTGCAGAACACACTCAACTGTGACTTGAATAGCTTATTTTGCTTACATGAAAAGCTATTCCATTTGCCTGCTTGCTACTAGCACAGAGAGGAAAATCTGTTGAGAATAGGTGATGAGAAATGTATTTGTTCATGGGTTTAGTTAGACAGACTGCTAATATGGTTGCACATATAAATTATTTTAAATCTGCCCTAGGTGCAGAAGCAGCTTACTTAGCTTTGATGCAACTATTTAAGTTTCACTGTAAAACTGCAGCAGTTGAAAACGTTTATAAACGAACAGCAAATTGCCTGAGTTATCTTAGACAAAGTCCATTTTGAATATTTTGTAGAATTTATGGTGGCTATGTTGTTGCTATGGAGAATGGATTAAAAGCTATAACTGGGTAGCAACAAGCCAAGTGAATGGGGCCAAGTAACCAAAAGGCACTTGACTAATTACTTCAGAAAGCGACAACATTTTGAATTACATTATTGTAATAACTTCCAGAGTAAGACATATTGCACATAACACCTCCACATATCCAGTACAAGAGCTGTTTTTTTTAATGAGTAGCAGAAAGGTCTGTGATTTCAGCCAGCCTTTAAACATTGGCAATGTTTTCTGGAAGGGAGATCCAGTGAAGTAGAGACATCTGTTAGATTCTTATATTTATAAGCACAGATTACCATCCGCTCTTATCTGAATGCCCAAGTCAGTCACAATGGCATTGCCTGGCAATACCGAAAAAGCGGTTGCAAATTTACTTGAAAATTCCAATTAATTTTGAAAACGCATGCATTGACCTCTGTTTTGATAAATTTGGAATGAAGCAGTCAGGCAATGTTTAATTTGCCTTGAATCAATGCACTCAATTACTGAGCAGGTGACATACCAGCTTCTGCAGTCTTAAAACAATGTGGGGAAAATTCACAGCTGATTTACATAATGTTGGAAGAATGTGTGCTAATGAATTTTCATGTAGCAAAACGAATAAAACATTTAATAAATTACAATATTTGAATAACATTTTCATTGTAATTAGGGTAACATGATGAAAAATGTATGGGTGTTCCAAGAGAAACAGAAGGCTTTGCAATTACACTACAGATAGTATTTTCTGTCAATATTTTACGCAAAGATACAGTACATATCTGAGAATGTATGCATCATCACATTGTTCCTGAAAAAGGAAAAAGCAAGATAAACTAATAAGCCTACTGGTACATGCAGGGTTGTAGAAGTGTGTTAAAATGACTTTCTTGGAAATTAAATGTCTTCCAGAAGTCAGATGTATACAATCAGGTAACCGTAGGCATTTTTTGTGTCCGTCTTGTTTTGGATGGGCGGTCCAGATTTTTGCGCTCAAACACAAAAAACATAAGAACATGTAAAATCAGAGAGGGAACTTTAATAATCCTCAGCGGTGTTGAAGAGGAAATTGACGGACAAACCTGACTCTTCAGCAGCCTCTGATAACCCCAAAGAGGCTTTGCTTGACAGCAGCCCAGCTACCCTCAGTGGTTTCTGAGTCTCCCAGGAGTGAACAGTGCCGGAAGTACAAGAGTACAGACCTGAAAACGGGCTTCCACCATGCAGCTTTCTGAGACACTGTAAAACCCCAAACTAGGGGACCGTACAGAAATGGCTATGCATTAAGTAGTCTTATTCACCATGGAAATGGTCTGTGAACAAGGAGGACTCAGATGGTTTCAAAGGGACACAGGAAGTTCAGAAAGCGATGCCAAGTGCATGTCAGCTTTAGCTGGAGTCTGACATAGAGAATACTGCAGATCTCAGGGAAACACAGAGGGATGTCTGTTTACCCCTGAAGTGGAGTACACAGACTAGCCTATTACCTGAAGCTGCGTGAGCTACCCCAGATACCCCATCCAACACACACACAAACCAAGATGTATCAACCAACCCTACCCAACACACAAACACACACCAAGATATATCAACCAACCCTATCCAACACACAAACACACACCAAGATGTATCAACCAACCCTACTCAACACACACCAAGATATATCAACCAACCCTACCCAACACACACACAAACACACACCACGATGGATCAACCAACCCTACTCAACACACATCAAGATGTATCTACCAACTCTAACCAACACACACACAAACACACCCCAAGAGGTAACAGCCAATCCTTCCTAACACACACACAACTCACTCATACAGCCATAAGACTGTATAGTTCCTGTCCTCCTGCCAGGCCCAGTATGTCCTGTGGCTTGGGAGGGACCTCTGTCCCCATTGGCAGCAAGTCAATGTTTCTCTTGTCCTATTGGCCCTGGCTCACAACAAAGACTGGCCAACCACAGAGTTGATGTACCTTAACATCACTCTACAGTTTGTTATAGATTACAGGCTGTTCTGATTCCTAAAGCGAAACTTTGACACTACATTTCGAAACCCATTTGTCAGCAACAAACCACTTTCCTCAGGAAAAGTGATTGTCAATGGGAATGAAATGGGCTTGCATAATCGTATGACAGTACCTTGTAGAAATGTTTACACTGTGATTTTGTCATATCAAACGTAAAGGAATCTGGGCCATGTAATTTTCCCTATGGCACTGAAATTTAAATCGCTGCTGCATTTAATAGCCTCAGTCAGCCATTTGTGAAGTAATTGAAAGTCGCAATGAGTGTGTGCTTCAGCGGGGTCAGCATGAAAAATGAACTACAATATGCTCATAACCAAATAGCTATTTCTATATTTACTCATGTTTATGTCAGCAGCCATGCATGTGCTGTCTTCAACGTGAACAGCAGTGGAAATAGAACCAGAGCACATAGGCCAATTCATGAAGACATGACGTAGCTCTGCCATGAAGGGTGTCGGATACGTACAGAGGAACATAGTGCCACTATGAACATCCATTCAGGTAACATATCCCTTGCAGAGCAGCACAGCCAATAGAACCGGACCCGCATTCCAGGAAACAGCGGTATTCTTTTAGAAAGAGTGAGACTTGTGGCTCTGCGGACCCTGTTACTAATGTCTTGCCACACCGAATCAACTCACTCCAGAGAGCCTCACATATTGATACAGGTCCAGGTCAAAGTCAATTAAATCAAAATAAAGAGTTACTGAGTAAAAAGTGAAACCTTCACAGCAGTTCCCTCAACTTTTTGACCTGTCCCTTCAATGTTTGATTAGGTCTCACATGTGCATTCCAGCATTTGTTTGTCACGGATTGTTCAGAATTAATCTTTTGTAATCTTGGTTTACAACATAAATGTATTCTTTGAGTTTTGGGTGTTAAACACCAGATTGTTTTCAGGCTAAATATGTTGAAACGTTTCCTGCGACAGCAAGGCCTTTGCCGCTGTAAGACAGCTTGGCATACCCTGTATTATTGATTAGGAGGGAGCTGCTGGGCTCCGGTGCTTTGCGCTGGAACCGGTGAATGTATAGTAAGCACATAGAAAGGGGTTACGAAGAGAGATGTCAAAGGAAGCCTGGCTCTGTCAGTAGATGGGTAACGGATACAAAAAAGTAGAGGGAATGAATACAAAAAGTTGTGGGAATGGATGAGAAAAATGGGGGAATGGAGAAAAGAAATAGCGAATTGATTTGGCAGATTTATTTTTTCTGTACATCTGTCATATTTTTTTTTTTTTCCCCCACCATGACCCCTAATGGGCTCTGTTGAAAACTGAGATATATGGTGATATGGATGAGTATTACTGCAGACCCAGGAGGACATCTACAGCGGAGCAATATCCAATCCCAAAGGCAGATAAGCCTGCATAGGGCCAGCGCTCCTGTCAAAATACCAGAGGATTAATTTAAGGGAGCACGATGCAAGAAAGGCAAATATCAGAATGTGTAGACATTTAAAAAAAGGCGCCCCTGAGTGAGATCCACAAATCTAGTTTTCAGAGGAGAATTACCACTGTTGTTAAAAAAGGCTGTGTACCTGAATACTGCAGGTTATAGTGTTTTTCCGATGTTACTAAATGTATGTCATGACCATCCCCAGGCCTTACAGAAGTCACAAGCCCAAACTGTGACAGGCAGACATCTTCAGTCCACATATTAGTTATGTTCTCAGCTAGATGCTTGACCGTGCCCGAAATATAGAGGAAAATCATTACACGTTCAGGTTCAGGAAGGTGGAAGATCTAGACGTGTCCGTGTGTTCACACCTCACCGAGCTGTTCTGCTTCCGTGAACGCCGCTCGCCCAACCAGGAGGAGTTCAAAATAACCCACACCGCCGGATAGGAGCACATTCTCCTGGCACTAGGAGTCGTGGAGGTGCAGCGAAGCAGGGCTGACTTTTGGGAATCCCAGCCCACCAACCCTAGACGGTGCCAAGCCAGTTTCCACAGTCCTTCGACGGACCCCTGGGCACTACTGGAATATCTCTGCCGTTATTGGCTTTTGCCAAAGTATTTCAAAGTGAACAATAAGTAACATATTTGGTTTTGCCAGATCATTTCATGCCGGCAAAATGATTGTTAAAGGCCTATATAGATGTGTGTTGTTGTTCCTTCAGCCTCTTTCATGCCGCATATCAACCCAGAAGCCTCTCTATACAGTTACTAAGTGTGACTGGGGGGGACAATCGCAGACTGTCAGATGACTGTCACTGCTAGATGTGTGTGACGCATGGAGATGCTGAGCTCTTCCTTCCTGTTTTGTGCTAAGGAGGCCGGGTGCTATTCTTTAACTTGGGGGTTGAAATATCCTCACAATTGGACATTGCCGGGATTAAGAGCCTGATTAAAGTGAGAATCCGGCCCTTTGTGCCAACTGAATATTGACTTTATTTGTTACACTGCCATACTACCCCTATGCAGGTTTGAACAATAGCATAACTAACATCTTACATTAATTGTGTGTACGATTAAATATCCGTGACACAGAAAGGGTAAATAGAGGGAAAATTATTTGTTTAGTAAACCCTAACTAATGATTGACCACTGTTCAAGCATTTGGACCTTAAGAATGGGTTCCCTGAACAAGTTTGGCACTGTTAGTGGGCTATTGATTCTGTTTTGATTGAACAACACTGTTTATTTTAATCGTCTAGAGCTATTAATAAATTGTTTCTTTGAAAATGTTGACCTGACTATATTTAATTCCAGTCACACAGATGGTCTCCAGACTGATATAACCTATGGTTACTCCTTCAGCTCACATTCTTCATTGCCTGTTTTCTATCCAGCCTGTTCCCTCACAAACACCTTATCGAGCCTATTAACATATTTCCCCCTGATCTCTAAAAATCAAGTACTGCAATTTGTCCAGTTACATTTAACATTGATTTAATTTAGATGTTCCTATCCAGATTTACTTAGGGTAGCAAGGGTATACATTTACATACATTCCATTGTGAACCCCTGTGGGAATTAAACACCATACCTGTCACAGCTGTGGTGTGCAGGCGAACCAAACGAAGACATTGTTCAAAAGTAAATGGTGAATTTAATCCAATAATCAGAAAACAAACTACACGAAACGGCAAACGTAGAAATAAAAGGAGCTGAATGTAGCAGCAAAAATCATATAAACGAAATACAAATAACATGTAGCGTATTCACTGAAATAGGATTAAACAAAAGACAAACCGTGACGTTGTACAAAGACAAACAATAAACCACACCGGGTGTGGCGCAAAACTAACCTAAGTAGGCTCCCCAATCAGAGTCAACTGAATGCAGCTGCTCTGACTGGGGAGCCCACAATGGCATGGAGATGGCTAGAGGCCTCTCCATGTGCCATGCCCTGAATGGGAGCCCCAAAGCACAGAGATGGCTAGGGGCCCGCATCCAGGACATGACAATACCCTTACTAAGTGACTTGCACAGGATCCCACTGGATGTCATAGATGATACCTGCCATTTGTTTCTTCATATTCTTAAAAAGCCTTTAATCAGAACCGGCCACACAGATCTTTTTAACAAGATAATCTTTCAGTTTGGGACATTCTTGTATAGAGAAATGCAGGAATTGAATGGCAAAAACCTCAGATATTGAGAAAGATATAACACGTGCATCAGGGGGGACCCCAGGGTTTGAATCCGTCCCCCCAGGTTATCCCGGGGGGTACCACTGAAGGCCGTGCTGGGCTGGAGGATTAGTAATGGAACTGGGTCGCCTTGCCGCGTTCTAGTTGGCTTGGGTGCCTGCGAACTCAATCAAGGTAAAGGTCCGCATACAAATTCCAGTCTAGACTGCCTGGGTAAACAACCAGTGAGATGAGAACCAGAACGGCATCTGGTGCGCTTGGAAAGACACGTAACTCGACATTGACTGGCCTGCAGAGACAATGGTTGTAGTCGTACCATCAGATATGTCTATTTCCATTTCAACACTGTTTCAAAAAGGTACGAGCGGCGGTTAGTTTCCCAGTAATAATAATGTGATAATGCAGTTTTCATAAATTACAGACAGATTCAGACGATATCCGTGTCCAGAGAGTAGAAAAACCCCACGGACAGGTGGCTTTTCACAAAGACGTCATGGTGAGTAAAAACAAATCCACATGTCTTGTTGTGTGTGTGGGGATCTCAAGGCCCGAGGCAGGACCAGTAGAGCTTGTAGGAAGAGATGGGGTCAAGTCTTGTTGTGTGTGTGGGGGTCTCGAGGCCCGAGGAAGGACCAGTAGAGCTTGTAGGAAGAGATGGGGTCAAGTCTTGTTGTGTGTGTGGGG
>JACXGK010001689.1:0-21964 GCA_016801125.1 Novumbra hubbsi
CACAGTGTCTGTGTCTATGTACTGTGTCTGTGTCCATGCGCGGTGTCTGTGTCCATGCATATTGTCTGTGTCCATGCACAGTGTCTGTGTCTATGTACTGTGTCTGTGTCCATGCCCAGTGTCTGTGTCCATGCTGTGTCTGTGTCCATGCTGTGTCTGTGTCCATGCTGTGTCTGTGTCCATGCTGTGTCTGTGTCCATGCACAGTGTCTGTGTCTATGTACTGTGTCTGTGTCCATGCACAGTGTCTGTGTCCATGCACGGTGTCTGTGTCCATACGCGGCGTCTGTGTCCATACGCGGCGTCTGTGTCCATGCTGTGTCTGTGTCCATGCTGTGTCTGTGTCCATGCTGTGTCTGTGTCCATGCACTGTGTCTGTGTCCATGCTGTGTCTGTGTCCATGCTGTGTCTGTGTCCATGCTGTGTCTGTGTCCATGCTGTGTCTCTGTCCATGTTGTGTCTGTGTCCATGCACTGTGTCTGTGTCCATGCTGTGTCTGTGTCCATGCTGTGTCTGTGTCCATGCACGGTGTCTGTGTCCATGTTTGCAAACACTTTAACGACAGGAGGAAGAGAACAATGTGTGCTTTTTTATCTCTAAGCCAATCTAACCTGGTGCTGAACCAGTCCGTACTTGTGATGGAGCTTTAATATCATGTCTCTCCCCTCTGGCCTCCTTCTCCACCCTAACATCACCTCCCTGTCACAATGCCCGCACCCCATATGGCACCCTATTTATTTTATAGTGCACTCAATTGTGTGTTTGTAACAGTAGAAATCCACCGTGAACCACCATACAAATCCAGTTTACTCCTTTATCCACAACGCCCTCCTTTGGGCTAAATCCTAACATAACAATAGCTGCTATCTGTGTTTTAACTGGCTCTGACTGGAAGCTGTAACCCACTGGATCGCAGCCAAAACAATGAATTCAGCTGGATTTCTGGTATTTCTTTTGAATATGTGTTTCCACTCTTTTATTTTGGAGCTGTTCTCTTACCAAACATTCTCATTAACCATTAATGGACACAAGTGACACAAGAAATTCGGAAGTACTGGCAATGACTCCGTACACTTTAGTTTTGTTGATTCACACAGGCTTATTGACTTAAAAATGTTTTCAAAATCAAAACTGAATTGACATGGAATGTAGCATTTATCGGATGCATATTGCTGCAGTCATCTGTTTCTTCAGAATATCTATCCATCCTCCCTCTTCTACCCATCCGTCTTTTCATTCCCCCATCACTCTTTCGTTCAACCATCCCCCTCACATTCTGTAGCATTTATTCCTGTAGGCCAACCCAGCAGTCTGGATCTCATATTGCCCTTCTTTATTACTTTGACGTCAGTGTTTACTCATGTCTAAGCTTTCATCTTGAAGATAACCCACAGATAGACAAAGCCAGTAGGTGGATATTTCTACGCCGTACACGCCCATTCACTGAAACCATATCTTGGTCAAAGGTGGAATGGAATTGATGCCTTGTCTGGACTCCTTGACAACTGTTCAGACAAACGTCTCAAGTCATTTAGGGGTGTATTTGTCTGATAAGATTCTAAGTACTATTGTAAAGTGTTTGAATACATACTGTGTACAATACAACCCTTAAAAGAGAAGATGTTTGATTAAATTAAGATTGTCTGAGCCCTCCAGATATGCAGAAGCTTGCTTCCGTCATGGGCACACATGATAATGTACTCTGCAGTGCAAACCAGACTCTTCACCTATGTAGCCTACTCTGTTCTCATTTTCGTTGTCATGGAGACAAAACGTATACAGGAAATAGCTAAACTCTGTGTATATCTAGTTTCTGTTGTCATATAGCTTATGACTCACATAAATTAAGATAACATGGATTGATAAGTGAATGTATATTTTTCAATTAAAATCAATTTCACTTTCAATGCAATTTAAGGATTTAATTCTTGAAATCAACTGTGAAATATGGATTGTGCAAACTACAATTTCAAAGACAACATGATTGGTTCATTTGAGAGGGACATACCGTGGAATTCAGCTTACCCTGGAGTTTTTATAAGAAAATATGAGATAGTGCTGATATTGAACACCATCCCTAACTCCTTGTTCTAACAGTATCAAGCTACTATAGGTGGAAATGTAGCCTATGTGACTCAGAGAAATCTTTGAAAGAACCATTACTCTCCAAGCAGTGTAAAGAAGAAGAAGTCATTTAGATTCCAGTCACAAGGAGAAGCACTTGTTCTGTCTCTTTTAGTTTTGGCAGACAAGCTTCTCTAACTGCGAGCTAGTTGCCAAGGACTTTGCATCACAAAAACAATTTGGAGCCTAGCTGAGACAAACTACTGTGCCTCTGATCAGAGGCTGATTACCAGATGCTCCTGGTTTAGCACTACATTCATTCTACTTCTGTAATGTGCAAAGCTGCAGCAGCTTCAGTGTGCTCTCTAAGCTTAGGGCCTATTCACACCTACAACAGTTCTCAGGATGACATATCAATTTAAGCAACATTTAAATAATATGTAGATACAATTTTCTATTGACATTTCTGTTGCACAAGAGAACTATTGCGCCGACAAAGCTTGGTGATTGCTTGCCAAAGTATCAGTTGATTTGTGCAACAGGGCTAGGTAGCTAGCTAGCATGTTTAATTACTTATCTATCTTGTCCATTTTTTTTTACAGGAACATACGTTTAATTTCAATGGAACAACAACTGATTACAAACACTGTCAATCCTAAGAATATTAACAGCAACTGCAGCTTCTGGTCATTGCTGGATTCTAAGGTTAACACAACCTTTCCCACAAGTCCTTTCTATATCAAATTGTTCTTGATATGTCAAAAGAAACAGCGCTTCATTGTTATTGTGTTTTGGGGGGGGCATTTTGCCAGCATTTGCTAAGTTTGAGAATCATGAAAAGTAGCACGTTAGCAAACGATGTTGCTTTAATTTGCCAGTCAAATTTCAGATTGAAAGCAAAGGGAATAGGGAGTCACCCATTACCTCTCAAATGATGTGTTGTTGATGGAGATCCTGCAATACGTTTTCTTAATCTCAATTAATTTATATTAGTATGAATTGGCTGTCAAATATCGTCTCAAAATAACAATTCTGATATACTTTTAGATGTATGTTTGGGTTTTGGGGCAGTTGCAAAAGTGGTGATGTCAAGAAATAAAATGGTGTACAATGCCAAGTGTGTGACAAAGTAATTAAAACCACTTAATTTCAGACTTATATGTTCATAGGTGGTTCCACACAACACAGAACAAAACAAAACTCAAGAAGTTTTCATGAACTGATTTATGGATTGTTTACCTACTCTTTAGTGGATGTTTCCATCCTTTCTTCATATTTTTTTACACTATAGACATTTTTGACTTTGGAAACAAGTAGAAAACGTAGAAAGTTAAAAGAGTGTAAACACCACAATACTCATTGACAGAAACCCAAAACGAAGAACTATTGCTGCTCATGTATCACTTCATTTTCAATAGGCCTTGACTGATTAAAGTACACAGGTATTTAACTCACAAATGGCTTGAGTTCACCATTGTCTTGTAGGTGGAGAGGTCCATTAAAGCTGTAGAAAAAGCATCAAGAGAGATATAAAAGCAAAGGATAGGGGGCAATTGAAAATACATTCTAGATCAGGTATCTACAAATAATGGTGATACGATGCGTTACTGTTGCCAGGACTCAATGCTATCTTAGTAACTGCAATGCACTATGATGACTGAGGGTTGAAGTTACGGTACGTGTGGTCCAGACTCCACAGATACCTCAGTACCTTCATGGACAAGGGCATGCTGGGTAATAGTGCCGCTAGTGAGTCACATTCCTGTTTGGCACTAGGACTATTTTCAGCTCCTGGCTCCTCTTGCTGACAATACTAATTACATAATGACACTGTATTATCTCTATATGGTGCCCAACTCATTTAGAGTTTGATCCAGGGCTCTGGTCTAAAGCAGTGCACTGCATAGGGAAAATGTGCCTTATGGGATGGCTGTGGTTGGAAAAGGCAAGGGAAACTCAATTGATTAGAAAAAGCAAATATGACTCGATTTGAGTATTGTGTTTGTCTGCATTTCTTTTTCAACAACAAATTATTTGTATAAAGCATGAATCAATGATATCTTAAATACATTATCCATGATCAGATTGTACCGTGAGAAATAATGCTTTTCCACATAAGCCTGAGTCATTTGTGTGATTACCCTTTAGTGCATTCCAGGTAATAGGCTTGTATCAAAACTTGCCTCCAACTTTAACCTTGACATTGTTTTCAAACATAATGTTTTTTTTTTTGTTCTTTAAATATCACAACTCCCCATTGGATCCGAATCTGAGAATAACATTGATATTCAGCCAAAATAGCAGAGGTGGCCTTTGAAACCATATTTCCATATTTCATGCAAGACCATCATTTTTTTTTCCAATGTATGATATTTGGAAACACTAGATCATGGGCAAAAACATTGGGAAATAAATCGATGTTCGCTTTGAAATCTGACCCAGTAAAAAAAAAGAAACATTCAATTTCCCCAAGCATTCCTATGGTTTAGGTGAAGTAAAGGGAGCCTGGCTTACTGGATGCAAGTAGCTGGCACTGTTGCAGTAAATCATGGCAGATTTCTCCCATGGGATGTGTGGTGAACTAGAACCCTATCATCCGACAGAAACATTATTCAAATGATGTTCTTTTTTTACCAGCCGAACTAAAACCTGACATTTAGCCTTAATGTGAGTGAGAGCTGAGAGCCAGTAACACTGGCCCAACGAAAGGGGGGATTTCTTCGCCCAAGTCGACCTGTCCTTAAGAAATCGAAGGCTCCTCTATTCCTGTCGGGATTATGCCTCCTAGGCCTCTTGGCTGCAGGGTTTGTTTATGAATCAAGTATTTCATTTGGAGGGACTCCGGGCCTCTGTCATCGTGGCTTCCCTTGAACAATGAAAAGGTCACACCGGATCCCTCGTATCACAGGGAATGTGCTACTATGCACTTCCTGTCTCTGCATGCTGAGCTGAGTGAGGAGGAAAGCATGCTAGTAATAAGAGAGAGGAGCGAGAAGTAGAGAGGTAGAAGGAGAGACAAGGAGAAAAAGTGTTATAAAAGGGGAAAGGAGGGGGGGGGGGTACATCCAGTAATGCTGTCACAGGAAAACATCGTGATTTGATGGGCTGGCTTTCATTTTTACTACAGTTTTTCATTGCCCTGTAAGAGACGGTATTAAAGCCTTCAATCTTACTTGATATTGCAGGACTCAACGCAGGATGTTATTAACGGGTTTCCACTTGCTACGCAGTTCAGTTCCTCTGAGAATAGCTGTTAGGACACATCACATGTCGACACAAACACTGTCATTACTCCGGCACACCTGCTCATAGACAGCAAATGACCTGTCACTTGTACAGTTCCAACCCGCACCTGCGATGACGTGCCACATGCAGGGCTGTTAGAATAATTCCTAGGCCCCCTGAAAAGATATATTCCTGTGCCCCCTCACATATAGACCTACAGTATATTATGACCATCACTGGGCCCCCCCCAAGCCATGGCCACTGCGAATCATAGTGTCCGACTTTCCCCGCGTTAGCATTGGCCTTGGCCACATGTACAGGTATGCAACCTACTCACTGAGGAATTAACCGGTCATTTCACAACAAACCAGTCGTGTGACTCACAACTCAGTGTCAACATACCACAGACTGTGACAGGTACCGGATGATATTCCAGTATTATCTTGCAAACATTGAATCAATCTTCACGTGAAGCAACAGCGTGTTTCCTGTAGCTTGAGAGGGCACAGTGCAATCCCATTGTGGAGCAATATTCCACAGTCATAGATCATTACTTCATCACCGGATGTGATAAAGCAGACACATGTTGCAAAGACATTTTTACCTTTGTTTCACAAATCCTTTACTGGCATGCAAAGATAGCTACAGGGTTCAAAGGTAAACCATGACCATAATCACCAGGCTCTTAGTTCAGGAAGAGCAATGTTTGTTTCAAACAACATTGAAACAAACATTGTCCAGAGTTTTCATACCTTGGGAATGCCGCAACAAGCCCCCAACATGTTCACAAAAGTGTCTGCAGTCAGGCTTCCCTAAAAGTACGACAAAAAAAATCACATCAGCCAATTATATCATATTTATGTTGCTTTTTTTCTCTTCCTACATGACAATACAAAAATATGTCGATCAATTCAGTTTACTTTCACAATATAAATGTGTTTCCTTACGGGACTCGTTGGCCTTGTTAATTGTTCTAAGAAATGATCAATATAAGACTTACAAAAAATGAAACCAAAAAATATGATATCCCTTAAACAGCAAACTAGCAAATTACTTTGTTTTTCTTTTGCACCTTTCAGATTTTATGAGGGACTTCGGGACCCACGTCCACATTTTCCATTTCCAAGACATGACAGAGTTTCGGCAGCGTTTGTTTAAGGGCAAAACCGCCGGGGTTGCGTGTGACGCCCATGGTGAACAGTGCAGTAGCTTTCAATCTAGGCACACTTATCAACCTACCATCAGCATTATCTGCGGCGTCCATTCAGCTCCAACAGGCCCAATACCCCAGGCCCACAATGCTTTTGTTTGCTGTGCAATAGAAACCAGTTGTCCACTGCTGAGTCAATATTTACCGCCTAATGGAATGTGTGTTAGTTCTGCTGCTGTCTTTCCACGACACACCACACAGAGAACGGGTTTTCTCCCCCTCCATCTCTTTACCTCCATCAGACCATCCCTCTATCCACACCGACCCCCCCCTCCCCCATGCAGTCTGCTTTTTTATCTCCCTAGTGTGGCAAATAAACAAAATGACAACGTGCCATTTTACCCCTCTATATTCACCACCACTAATAACCCTTCCATTCCCTCTTTCCAACCACCTCTTAACCTTCAGGCAACCTTATTCTCATTGAGAAGAGTAGAAATAGAGGTGTCGGGACAACATTTCAATCCGTAATACAGTAGTGCATACTCTTTTCCATTCACATTAGCAAAGGGAATGTGTCAAGCTGTGGACATGGTTCAGCCGAGAGAAGGGTTCAATTTGCCAAATTGTCCAGGTTTACGAATCTTGCTGGTTTACACTACAGTATTGTTTGTCAATAATAGATATCCCTGGAGTATTCCATCAATCTTGAAATGTCACAAATCTAAAAACGGTATGCACGAGTTGCCATGTCATTCTTGTCCCTTGATGATGATATTACGATACGAACTACATAGTTTCATGCATTCTTGCCAACATGTACAATGAAGGCAGTGGAGTCAACAACCGCACAGTCAGATACCAGAGAATCTTTGTGGCGGAAGGGAGAGCCACTGCCCGGCCAAGGTTCACCACACCATAGAGTGACATATTTCAGAGATGAGATCACGGCCCGCTATTGTCAAAATGACCTCGTTTTGCTCTGTGGCCTGATGGAAGGAAAACAAAGGGTTGCGGTTGGTATTTACAACCAAGAAAGTCACTGATAAACTGTAGCTAGTCAGTCAATTACTCTCCCTCCCTTTTCCCCACCCAGACCCGTCTCCATTCTTCGTTTCTGACACCACTACATTAACACTTCCTTTAACTTGTCTACAGTCTGTGGGGAAACCATGACTCACTAACCAAGCCTTTTAAAGCAGCACGTACAATCAAGCCTTATTGAGTCGCACATGCTTCATAGGCAATTTCCGTACAGTGATGATACATTAGGATATCATCAAAATGTCATTGGGGTGAAGTTTCTCTTTAATTCAGAATTGTTTTATTGAACACATAAAAATAGAAAGAAAAAAACTGTAGGGTTTCTTCCCAAATTAAAACAACATAAATGAAGTCAAACATACTGTAGAACAAGGTCATAAAAAGAAAATAATAACATCACAAAAGCATATGATTTAAAATAAAATAGACAAAATGTTCATATGTAGTATACAGAACTAATTGCAAATTGCTTTTTTACCAATTGTGAGTTTGCTAAACATTTGTTGATTTGAAGTCAAACTGCATGTTGTCTTGGAAACGATGGAACCTAACGATAAACACCCAGGGCCTAGGGTTGTCTCCTTCAGACGTTGGGGGCGGGCCAATGCGAGGAGCCCTGTCCAGTTTCAGGCAAGCAGGAACAAGGGTAGAACCCAACACTTCAGCGAAAGCATCAGCCATGAATCCCACAAGTCCCCGCCTTCCAACTTCTACGGAATTCCACGAACTCAAAGGTTGCGGCGGCACGCGACTCCAGGTCGTCATCATGTCCACCCGTGTTCCAAGGTGTCCATACGGTGGACCTGGTCCTCGGCAGCGACTCGGATGCCATCCAGAGCAGAAGAGACCGAGGCTAGAGCCGCCTCAATAGCCGGCGCCAAAGCTGCCTTAATAGCAGGCCTCAGGTGAACAGCTATAAGGGCTGTAAGTTCCTGAAACTAGAGCAGAGATCCTGGAGATCTGAGAGTGTAGCGCTATGACAGTCAGTGAGCCAGACTGGGAGAAACGTTGGTCGCAGTGTGTTTGTGTCTCAAACTATGTGACATCGAAATAAAGAAGGTGAGAGACAAACTAGTCAAAGTTTTGGGAATGTACAAAAGATATACATAGCAAAAATGGAACATGAATTAGTTAATGCACAAAAACCTCTCAGCGTGCTTTTACTCTCTCCACATGCTAAACCGGAACTCCTGTAAAACCGTTTTTGATTGAAGTCAATGTTCAAAAATGGTTTGCTTTCACTGTCTTTGTCTTTGAGAAGAAAGAGAAGCATCCATATTTGCTATGAGTATGAATTGATAGAGATTCATGTCTGTTTGATAGCTTAACTTATAATGAGTATATGAGTACAGGATATCAAAGTGTCACAAGAAAGATATTGGATCTGTTTTCATTCAGTCGTTCTATTTGGCATTCCACTGATTCCATTGATCAGTTTCCTCTGCTTTTGTGGTTTGATAACAAGGGTGCAATTGTTTTATGTAAATAATGCAGTTAACTGAGTTTTTATAGTGCTTTAATGGGTTTTTGCTGCCAAAAATACAGGTAGATAACTGAAAATCATTGAGCAGATCAGATACCAAATAAATCCTTGAATCTCTTCAGTGTAGAGGTTTTACTGTAGTTCTAATATCTACCAAATGGCTTACTTCCCAAACCCCTAACTGCAAAGTGAATAGGGTTTGGTTTTGTTCTGCATGAAAAATATATATTTTTGTCTTTCACACTGCAATGATATCTAGGACAAATTCCTAATAATTGTACCAAATTAGGCTTATAATTTTCAATCAGGTATAAAACCATCAATAGCAATTTAAAGATAAGGCAAATTCACTACTTTGCATATAGAATAATTAATTATCTCTTGGTAAGAAAGATGTCTTAACAAGTCTAGCTACTTAGTATGCACATAAAATCTCCAAATTGGGAAATCAAATTAGAAGTATTAACTTATATTGCATTAGATTATATCAATTCTCTTTTTTTTATACAGTCGAATAGATAATTACAAAAGGAATTGAAAATGTATGATCTAATCACTGTCCTGTTACTCATTAGCAAGCCTACATATTCAAGGAAAAGGGATGAGGGACAGAAACGAGGGAATAATGTCAGAAGAGGAATGACATTAATTTTTAGGTGTGGTCCTAAAGCCACCGATTAAGCTGTTTTCAAGATATTACTGTAGGCTACATTGTATATGACAGATATAACAGGCATTCATTGGCTTTACAAATAAGGTGCTCCTCATTTTATGGCCTAGTATTTTCTTACTCTGACAGTTATGTCAATATGCTTTTATGTTTGGTAAAATGAATGTAGCCACTCCTGATCACTTAAAAGTAACAGCTTTTGCCCTCAATAGTCGGTTTAATGGAGCGATAAGAAGAGCAATAAGCAGCCCCCCCCACCCCCATATCCATGATGGTGCTCCATCCCATCTATCCGCTTCAAGGTTTACCCTGTGGGGTCCCGAGTAGATGTGGCAGGTTGCCATGGTAACTTAATAAGCCACCAGCTGTAGGGACTCCCACTATGGTACAGTAACCAGTGAACCATAGGTTTGAAAGAAACAAACTGAAAGCTTTTGAAGAAAGACAAAAGAGAAAGGAAGCCTTCACCCGGCACAGTTAGAAGAGGACCACCCCTTAGAGTCCATCTCCTCTCCAGGTTCCTTGTCACTGTGCAACAGTTCTTCTTCCTGCTTGCTCTTTGGGGCTTCTGGCATACTATCTGTATAGGCACATTGTGGCGACTGCTGAGGTAAAATAAAATACTTGATATAAAACGAATCGATCATTTTGAAAATAAGATTTCGACAATTGTGTCACTGGCGTATTATTTAAGTGCTGCATTCGATATTTTGTCAAGTGAGGGTTCAAGCTGTGTTGGCGCTTGAAGTCGTGGCGTCTGGAAAGGGGTGAAGGTTAACTAGCTGTCAGCGTTGTTAGGGCAATGCGCTGCTACCTTCTGCTGTGTGTCACTAATACCCACACACACACACATCATTTTTATCCTCTCCTACAATTGTCATTGCCTTGGCTGTTGGCCCATTATGTGCACCTGTCTCCCAGCACAAATTGATGTGGTGGCTGGCTGTCATAGCTCAGATGCTTCCTACGGGCTATCAGTTGCCAAGTGTCCTTTATGCCCGTAAATGTTTTATTAGCAATGGCGTCGTAAATCTGTCATTAATTATCGTCCTTGGCATTTACAGGGAGACCACTGATGCATAGTTTGTATCGCTGGGAGCATGGTGATGGCTAAGAGTGTGAGCATGCACACGCAAACACACACAGGCACGCACACACTAACTGCGATGGCTTGGAGGTCAAGGTAGACCAATTAATGCGGAAGATCTGTAATGACCCACAACAAATAATTATTTCCCTTAAGCTCCACTTGTCAGGGCCTCCTTACGATTCATCAATTCCAACAGTGTGTTCCGCCGTGGAAAAACTGTGGATACTTCATTGGTACAGCAAAGTTGTCGGGGGCTCAGGTCTTTCTCCGTGTGCACAGATCCTCTTGTTTTAATGAAGATAAAGGAATATGCCTGGCTCTGCAAGCATAATATAGGTGTGGCTGCCTGTCAGATGACTTAACCCTCTACCTTGTTCGAGTGTATTGTATGCACAAGCAAGTCACAGCCCTAGTGTTTCCTCTGATGACTACATGGTTATGTAATGTATGTACTTTTCTCTGATTCAAGAACAGGCAATGGCTCAACTCCCCACAAGGCTTTCCTATACCCCGGTTTGCACAGGATTAGATGGCACCTTAACACTAAAAACAAACAGATAAGATGAGCTCATCGTAATTGCAAGGTTCAGGATATCCTATTAGGGCTGTTCATACCGCAGTTTGTTATGCAAAACAACTTTAAGAATACCTGAAATGTGTCCCAAAGATTTGCTAGCTTGGTTCACCACACGGTTACATTTACAACTGGCAGAACGAAAGACATTCAAATCATGACGGGAGATTAGACCCTGACTTTGAGGAGAAATTGAAAACGAATGAAGAAAACTAGCAAAGAGAGTGCTGTCTTAGTGCAGATTGAAAAAAGGCCTGCACTCAATTGGCATTTTGTTGTTTTCACACAGTGTTCTTCTTAATCGTCAGTTCATATCTTGTGACAACACTATGCTACAACAAATCGGGAGCGATGGTTTTTATGTACAAGGACAATTTGTCTGCTACTTTTGCATTGTCTACTACCCACGCCCTTCCAAGTTAGTAACTGTTTTGTCCAGGCAACAGTGTGTTCTGCATTGTATATATTGAATTATTAACTGATATTTTATCAAATTCAATGTCATATGATAAACGGTACCAGTAATTTGTTTCATCCAGTGGGTGGCCATGTTTGGACCGAAAGACAAACAGAGCAGACTGATTGTGGGTAGACAGACAGAGAATGCTGTTGTATGTGTCATTATTCCAGTCAGTATGTGTCACTGTGGAATGGGAAGCTCAGCAGGTTTCATTAAATCCCCCAGTCTGACCTGGACTCCTCATCCAGGGACAGTCAGATCTGAATAGAAAGGTTATTGAAGGTCTGATCTGGACTCCTCATCCAGGGACAGTCAGGTCTGAATAGAGAGGCTATTGAAGGTCTGATCCAGACTCCTCATTCAGGGACAGTCAGGTCTGAATAGAGAGGCTATTGAAGGTCTGATCCAGACTCCTCATTCAGGGACAGTCAGATCTGTATGGGAAGGTTGACTATTGCTATTGCTATAATGACTATTTTCAGAATAGGCAGGTTTTTAGAGGTCTAATCTAAATAGGGAAGTCATTAAAGGTCCAGTCTGACCAAGACTACTGTCCCAGGGACAGTCAGTTCTGAACAGGAAGGTAATTGCATGTCTGGTCAAGACTTTTCTGTCAGGGACAGTCAAGTCTGATTAGGAGGATACAATACATCTGCTCGGGACTCTACTCACAGGGACAGCCAGTCTGAACGGAGAGGTTATTAGAGGTCTAGTCTGGACTCCTCTCTTTGGGACAGTCAGGTCTAAATACGGAGGTTATTAGCTGACAGCTTGTCCCTGTGGCAGACAGGAAATGAGCTCTGTGTTTTGGCCCAGAAAGGTAATTATGTGGAAGCACTGTGAGATCACAATAATATAGGACAGTGACTGAATCTGAGTACTTGCTCTCCTGACTCAACTGTGGTGATTAAAACACGCCCATAGGGTTGAAGAGTACAATGGTCTACTGGTCACTCTTATATTAACGTCCAGGTCGTCATCACATTGAAGATTCTTTGTATTTGATTTTTCCAAATTATTGGCACCCCTAGTACAGATGAGTAAAGTAATGTTATTAAAAAGTCCCCTGTTGGTGAATTAGCTTAACGTCACACTGAAATATATGAGAAACATCCAACCTTTAATTTAAGTAAATTTATTCTGAAAAAAAATCTGTCATCAAGAATTAATCATTTCTAAAAATGTAATACTTTGCACACCCTCCCTTTGCCAATAATAGAGGAGAGTCATCTCCCGTACGTTTAATAGAGAGAATACAGAACAAGAACTCTGAGACCATTCCTCTTTACAGATCCTCTAAAGATCATCGAGGGTCCTAGGTCTATTCTTATGCACTCTCCTGTTCCGCTCAGCCCACAGGTTTTAAATTGGGTTTAGGTCAGGGTCTGAGATCGCTATGGCAGAAGCTTGATTCTGTGTTCAGGGAACCATTTTTGGTTGATTTGGATGTATGTTTATTATTCTGATGGAAGATCCAATGACAACCCAGGTTTAATTTCCTGGCAGAGGCAGCCTGATTTAAAATGTTCTGGTATTGTATGGAGTTCATGATACATGTACCCTAACTTATGTTGATGCATGAATAAGGGAATATGGTGTCTGGGTCACATCATATGTATAGCCCAGTGAAACAAGAAGTTGCGGATTGCTGCTCGAAAGTTCCTAAACATGCTGATCAATGTAGATGGAAAACATGCTTCAGTTACATTTTATTCCAAAAAATGTCTAGGGGTGCTAAAAATTGTGGCAGATGTGGCTTTGTTAGAATTACATCTTTACTGTGGGTGCCAATAATTGTGGGGACACTGTATATTTTATATACACTATTACAAATCTACCAGGAACCTCCTAATTTGCAGAAGGTCTGATGGAACACTTGGACACAACAGGCATTGTTGAATGTACATAGTCTACCAAACAATCATATATCTCAGTAGGTTTCCCCACTTGTGTTGTTCACCCAAGCCCTAACTGCTACTGTAACATCGCAGTGGGACAGCTCTGTCTGCACACATGAGCTATCTCACTAGCACCGACTTGCACTACAACAAGGCAGATCTTGCTTCATAATTACTTGCTCATTATGATAAAACCTTGAAGGCCATTATCAGGCAGTATGATGTGGCTGGTGAAGGCTAGAAAGGGTGTCTTGGAAGTGTTGATTTACATGATCAAATGACACTCCATAACGCCACACATGGCTTTATTTTGATTTGCACTTTCATAGATTGATACAGTCCTTCCCTAAAGGCCAAATTCTACTGGCAGGTGTATCAAGCTCTTGTGCATTGCCTGCAGTCGCCTGGGGACCAAGTTCCAAAATGACTTAAGATGTCAAAGAAAGATGCCATAGGGTACTGCAAGACAAAGGGTTGGAGGTGTACTGTAGTGACTGCATTATTGCCATAGAACTGATTTGTATACATACAGTGGATATTAAAAGTCTAGCGGTTGATAGAGAGCAATCCAAACAGAATTACAGCTGGAATCCAAGTAAAAGGACCTTCCATTAAGTAATTAGTCTTGGGGTGTACCCACTGATCTATAAATATTGTTGGTTAAAAGCTCTTAGCATAGATAAAAAAAAAGATTACCTATGAAAGTATTTGTCTTAATTTCAGTCTTATTATTTATGTAACCTTTATTCATAGAGTCAGAGCAAACAAGAAAGTCACTTATTACGCACTGAAATTAGCTTTTCAAAAACAAGCTTATGCTGTATGGACAGGCAATTCCATTTCTTTATTGTTACCTGAATGCTTAGCTGAGTCAACACCAAAATGTAACACGTGCTTCGTTAAAGCCCAGAACAACATAGCTATTAGCAAGTCAAATGTTTTAAGCCATAGTATTAGCTTGCTAAATTTCAATAGTAAGTAGTAATTAGCTACAACGTTTGCAAACCTACAAGTCTTTGAGGCAGTAACCTAATGGTAAACGTTTATGCAAAGTCACACCCTAATCAATGTTCATCATGTTTGCATAGCTGGGTTGATAGTTAATTTAAAAGATGGGTTTACACATTGTGCAACAACTGAGAGCAGTTAGCGATGTAGAACAACATAAACCACAACTAATATCTAGTCACTATTACCACTCACTATTAGTTTACAGAAAATATAATCATATATTATTGAATTGGCTTAAGTTGCATAAGCTGCTATCTCATATTTACATAACATGTTTTGAAACAATGGATTGCTCATATGTAACAAATGGGTGAACAAATATTGTGATAACAGGGTATTTACCTTTAGCTGCTAAGTAACAAGCTTATTTCATCAAGCACAACACTGCACACAGACTGCCTCTAAATTAAGTTTGACTTGTTTCATAAATCTGTCTAGCAGATCAAAATGTTTCTCTGTGGGGCCCAATAACAGCTCACATGGTTGTCTGCAGGGACCGTGGCAACAAGACATGAGGCAGCTAGCTTTCTGAACACTCACAACAATGCTAGCAGCTACTAAAGTAACTAGCTTGTTTTAGTGGAATATATTGGACCAGGGCACAGCTAGGACAGAAGACAGATGAGCCCTTCACAGCCCAAGGGAGGTTCATTGGACACAATTAAAGGGAAGAACAAAACGTAAACGTTGACTCATAAATGAATACACAAGCTGCTAAAAAACGATGGTGCGGTTAGCTCCCCAGTGTTGGTGGACTAGTATGGTGGCGGGGTGGTACTCCTTTAGCTCAGTCAGTCTGTAACATAGACCACACACATACGGTGCCACACCTTCGGGCGGCTTTCAGTCTCCTCTCCTATGGTCATCTGGATGTGCCATGATGATCAGTAGAGGTGAAAAGTGTAGGGCCTCCATGCATGGCCCTTTTTGCGGGACCGCGTCCGCCCTTCCCCGGTGCACGCATACCTAGTTTCTGTGCACGGTGTATCCTCTGCCTGGCAGCTGGATGTATGATAAGGACCGGCGCTTACAGTGTCTTTCAGAAAGTGTTCAGACCCTGTCACTTTCTCCTCATTCTGTGGAGAAAGACAACAACTACATTTAAAATAACACAAATATCCCACAAAGACAAAGCAAAAACACATTTTTATAAATAATTTGCAAATGGGTTCAATACATAAAAAACGTGATGTGTCATGCATTTAGTTTAAATGCCTTTTTCAGACTTGTTTTTCTAACATTTGTTCAGTACATTATAGATGCATACGACAGTGATCCAAGTGTTCAAGTCTTCTTGGGTATGCCTCGACAAGCTTTGCGTGATGCTTCACTGTAGGGATGGCAATAACCATATGATGAGCCGCACCTTGTTTTCACCAGATCCGGCATTCAGGCCAAATTTCTTATGATTTTTACTAGGGACTTTTAATGTGGCTTCCAGATGTACTGTTTACTGTACACGCATATAGGGGGTGGACAAAAAACTAATATCAAGAACCCCATAAGAAATAGTGCCACCCTTTGCCTTTAAAACAGATCCAATCCTTCTTGGAATGCTATCATCGAAGTACTGAAATGTGAGTGGTAGGATATTGCACCATTCTTCCAGACGAAAAGCCCCCAGTTCTTTGAGAGATGAAGGAGGTGGAGATCTACTTCAAACCCACTGCTCCAGAACTTCCCATGAAGGTTCAATTGATGTACTTTTCGACTGAGCTCACCGGTGCCCAAGGAATAAGAGATTCCCCGCCCCATGCAGAAGCCCTAGCCTCATCTGCAAGCAGGATTCGAATCCTAGACATGCAACGTCGCAGCTAACTGTACGGCCGTGACTCTAACGCTTAGCCTTTAGGGGCCCCAGAGGAAGATAGTTAATTTTGCTTGCACGGCCCTAGTAATTAGCCGCATTCCCTTTAATGTTATAATAGGAAAATAATATATTACGATTAGGTGTTTGTGATTTTCTCAACCTTCATCAATATTGACCATTATTGCACTGAACATCTAAGATAGATGTAAAATGGCAGGCATTAGACTTATTCATCAAAGGATTATTTAAAGATTTACTCTTTTAGATTTAGGCTATTTCAGCATTGGTTATTTTAGCCTTGGGGTAACTTTAGCATGTGAAAAAAGGTGACCATAAAACATTACCAAATTATTTTCAACAAAAAGAATTAAACAAACTTGAAATTCCCATTTGAAAGGGTTAGAAGGGAAATTACTATGTTTAACTATCCCTATGCATTCTATTCATTCAAACTACATGTTTTTGACTGACCAGAACCCAAAATGTAGCTGGTCCGAATCCCTGAGCCAAAAAGGGGAAGAAAGGATAAAATCCTAATTGCTTCTGTAAGTCGCTTTGGATAAAAGCATCTGGTAAATGTGAAAATGTAAAATGAGGTCCTCTTCCAAATGAGGGTCTATACCAGATCCCTTCAGGCTATTGCCAGCTTGCTGGATAGGATAGCTCACAGGGGAGGTACAGTACACCCAAAACGCCCTCTGTATTTCACAGCAGCACCACACCAGATAGTTATGAAATGGATTAGCATGACAGTAAGTCAATAAGACGGAGATGCAGGTTTTAGCAGGATTAGTCGACTCTTACTCAGCTCCTGTTCTTTTCATACACTTCGTTATCCCCACAATCTCTAAAATTCAATAACCTGTTCTAGCCCGGTCTGTTTGGACCCATCTTTTTCGCGTAGAAGCACTAAAAACAAATATACTGCAAGCATTTTTCGCATTTCGAGTATGATGACGATAAACAAAGGAGGTTGTGGCAACCGTGTGTTAAAAACCTACATGTGATTTGTTTTATAGAGTTGCACTTGTTGAGCCACAGGGATTTGCAAGGTTGCAATTGCTTATAATTAAATTCCAACTAGGTAACAATTCCCATGTATGTGGGACTCCGAATGTGTGGTTCAGTGTGTGTGCATCGTTGACGGTGTGTGTCTGTATCTTTTAGACACCTGCCCTGTTGGCGTAGAAGAGGTGTTTTTCTTGTGGCCACCTGCTGTGTGCATCTTGGTAGATGCTTTTCAACTACAGACCCACATGGGGGGGAGGGGTCTAGCCAAAAATGGGTCTCCAAATGCAACTATTCTTTGCTCATCTCTTTCCTGGCCCTGGTTGCAATTTGACGTTGTCTGTATGTCTTTATTAAATACACAAAGGTGATCCACATTCTGCACCTGCATGACGGTGCTTCTAGAAATACTTCAAAAAGCGAAACCTGACTGTGGCGCCGATGCTGCTCGGTTTCTTTATTTGTTTTGAAGCAACTGTTACCAACTGTTACCTTGTCAGCAATATCAACGTAGCACGCCTGGAAAGGGGGTTCGGTTCTACCAGCGTGTATTTAAATGAATGTGCATTAAAGCAGCCAAAGCGAGACGTCTGTGGAGTGAATAAGACCTGAGGTTGCCCAGGGCCTTTGTCACTACAGGTTTATGCTGGTTCTTAACGTGAAACTCATGGTTCGCTCGGTTTCTCCCTTTTGCTCGATGGGAATTGTCGGGGCTCCGGGTGGCTTGGCGGGTTCTGCAGGTGCTGTGGGAGGGTCGCTAGTTCCTGCCGGGCTCAGGGAGGCCAGTCGGGCTTTATGCCTCCTGTCACAACCTTTTAAGGGGAGGTATTTAAGGACTCCCAGTGAGCTGATTGAGGATGAGGCCAGAGTAGAAAGATATGTAACGGCTGGGGCCGCTGAGACCAAAAGCAACCACACCCATTCCTCGCAAACTGCCCCAGGGAGGCTGCCCCGAAAATAAAACACTACAGGAGAGGGTTTGCTTCACTTTGGTTCTGTCCTAGAAGCAGAAGCGATTATTAATCAATGTAAACTGTTTTGGTGCAAACTAAACTGACAACAGGTGCACTGGAAAGGCAACAGCTAGACAACCCCCAAAAAGGGAATACTTTTGCTGGTAGGTGGGGTGACTCTGAGCTCAATTGTGTTTTTTGGCTGGTAAATGTGCTTTCCTCCAAGCTCCTATGCACATGTAAATTCCTAGTTGAGATAGCGGTGTGATTACAGGCAGTGTGTCCAGATCTTTGATTCCCCCAAACATAATGAGGCATTGCGACAAACCACCTAAGATAAATACTTTTTTAGTTCATTAAAATTAATACCAGTGTTCTGAAGTTTTTTGGAAGAGTTTGTTCACCTCTGACCTTGTAGAATACCAAATAAACATTCCTTCTTTGTGCACTGGTATACCTCTCTCCATGCACACAGAACAGATGAGGAAGACTATTTTATCATTAAAATAGCAGACAGTAAGTAAGAGCCAGACTAAAGACCTTTTTTTAAGCTGAGAAATCATTCAGCCAGAGAAACGTTATTCAAAGCCACTAAACATAGATATGCTTTCTATCTTAATCTTTACATTCTTGATAGGCAGAAAGCAAACAACAAGACTCAATTTTGGGAGCACATCAATCACACATGTGCCATTAGCCATTCAAAAGGCCAATTATGAAGCCTCCGAAGCACTCAGTCACTAAACACAGGGCTTCGATTGGAGCTCGACCTTGCTGCAATTTAGCCTGCACAGCTAAGCATCAAATAATAGATACAAGATCTTTAACATAATTATGTCTTAATGGATATCAAAGCCAGCCTGTCCAAAGTTACTCTGCAGACCTCGGCAACATTTATGGAAAAGATGACAGAATGCATTTATCAGTACTATCGAGGGAATGAGTGAGAAAAAAAAAGAAAGAAAGGAAGATAGAAAGGGAAACAGGGTTGACGAGAGACAATAAAAGAGGTGAAAGGGGTGTGATAAAAACGACTATACGCTTGGCATCACTCTAAGCTGTGAGGTCATTATTTGTAGTGAAACTACTATATGTATGGCATCACTAGGAGCTGTGAGGTCATTGTTTGTTATGAAACTACTATATGTTTGGCGTCACTCTAAGCTGTGAGGTCATTATTTGTTATGAAACTACTATATGTATGGCATCACTATGAGCTGTGAGGTCATCGTTTGTTATGAAACTACTATATGTATGGTATCACTAGGAGCTGTTAGGTCATTATTTGTTATGAAACTACTATATGTATGGCATCACTATGAGGTCATTGTTTGTTATGAAACTACTATATGTATGGTATCACTAGGAGCTGTGAGGTCATTATTTGTTATCAAACTACTATATGTATGGCATCACTAGGAGCTGTGAGGTCATTATTTGTTATGAAACTACTATATGTATGGCATCACTAGGAGCTGTGAGGTCATTATTTGTTATGAAACTACTATATGTATGGCATCACTCTAAGCCAGGGGTGGGCAAACTACGGCCCGAGGGCCAAATGCGGCCCGCGAGGCTGTCCCATCCGGCCCACGGAATGTAATAAAATTATTTTGGGGGGAAATTAAAAAACCAACTCATTCTTATACATCTGAGACAGAATTTTAACTATTTACACCTTATATGGGATCTACTGTACATATGTAATGTATGTTTTAACTTTTGCCCTTTTCTGGCCTCCAAATCAATTATGATTAACAAATTACAAAAACAAATGCGGCCCTCCATTTCATTTCAAAATCCTGATGTGGCCCCCGAGCCAAAATATTTGCCCACCCCTATTTGCCCACCCCTATTTGCCCACCCCTGCTCTAAGCTGTGAGATCATTATTTGTTATTAAACTATTATATGTATGGCATCACTATGAGCTGTGAGGTCATTGTTTGTTATGAAACTACTATATGTTTGGCGTCACTCTAAGCTGTGAGGTCATTGTTTGTTATGAAACTACTAAATGTATGACATCACTATGAGTCATTGTTTGTTATCAAACTACTATATGTATGGCATATCTATGAGCTGTGAGGTCATTGTTTGTTATGAAACTACTATATTTTACATTGCTACACTTTAGTCATTAAGCAGACACTCCTATCCAGAGCGACTTACAATAAGTGCATTCCTCTTAAGGTGTCTTGGAAAACCAACATCTGACAATCATAATAAGTACACTTTCCTTCATCAAAGCCATTAGTTGGCAAAGTCAGTGCCAGGGAAATCAAAGTGAAGTGCTTTTTTTGGGGTGGTGGGGGTGGGGAGATACAAAAGTTAAGTTAATTAAGATACTCATGAAAGAGGTAGGTTTCCAGTCACTTTGGGAGGATTGGCAGGGACTCTGCTGTCCTGGCTTTAAGGGGAAGCCAGAAAATACTCTTGCCTTGGCTGAGCGGGAGCAGCCCACCCTTCAGGGTTGGGTGGCCAAAAGACATGAAGTGGCAGATCGGAGTTGGTAGGGTTTAAGCATAGTCTGCAGGTGGGGAGATGCAGTTCCCATTCTGCACCATACCCAAGCTCCACGGTCTTGTAGCGGAGGCCATGTTCTACCAGAAGCCAATGGAGTTTGCGCAGCAATGGGGTGACATGGGTTAATTTGGGTAGGTTGAATACAAGACGGGCTGCAACGTTCAGGATCAGTTGCAGGGCCTTGATGGCACAAGCGGGGAGGCCCAGCCAACAGAGCGTCTTGTCGATTGTTACTCCAAGGTGCACTCTGTAAGGGGACCACTGCAGAGTTGTCAATCGCGATGGAGAGATCTTGGAACGTGCAGGCCTTCCCAGGGAAGAAGAGCAGCTCCCTCTTATCAAGGTTAAGCTTGAGGTGGTGGGCTGACATCCAAGCTTGATGTCTGCCAGGCAGAAGGGGGAGATGATAAAAGTGGAGAGAGTTGAGGGAGAGGGTACGAACATTGCAACAACACATTACAACCTGAAAAGGAGTTGAGTTAACAGGGCTTGAAAACAGAGGGGGAGAAAATGAGACAAAGTGGTGATCAGAGACCTGGAGTGGAGCTGCAGTTACAATAACTTGGTTACAGCAAACAGGACTGAAAATAAACCAAGTTCACAGTCACAAGTACTGAGACATCAGCTGGTACAACAACAATGATTACATAGGCTATGTGATAAAGACTACACACAATGTCTATACGTCAATCAAAACAATGCCAGTAACAACTTAGGATAAAGCAAAACTACTATATGTAAGGCATCACTATGAATTGTGAGGTCCATGTTTGTTATGTAACTACGGTTTGTATGGCACCTACTCTGAATTGTGAGGTCATTTTTTTATGAAACTTGAACTTTTCAGTTAACTTTAATCATTTCTAATTTAAAACTACAGTGAACATTCAGGTCATCGTTTCTAATTAAACTACCACTCTGAACGGAGGTCACTGTTTCAAACAATTGTGCAGCCAAGTGAATATATATTTAGCTAAAGTTACAAAGACATTGTCAGAGGT
>JACXGK010001689.1:22064-39100 GCA_016801125.1 Novumbra hubbsi
ACACAGAGACAAGACACACAGGGGATTAAGTAGCCAACTACATTAGATGCAGCTGGCGGGTAATCAGGAAGGGTGTGTTCACAGGACATGGGAAAACAGGACATACGAGTACGACGGCACCTAAAAGGCCGGTGACGTCGAACGCCGGGGTGCGACGCGATCAGGAGAAGGCACGGCATCAGGAGGCGCCGTGACAGACATATTCAGAAGATTAAGAAATATTGGCTACATCTCTCAATTATTTTATGTTGTTGGCCTTTAGCTAGGCAGGCAGATGCAATGAAATCCTCTCAAGGTGACCTAAAGTGTGGGCGTTTGTTCATGCCTGCATGTACACATTCAGATGCCTGTACTCTATTTCATTGCAGTGCATTTAGAAATAGTTTTCTTAAGTAAACTTCATTAAGTCTGAAATAATTGTGTGTTGTGTGTTCTCCATAGTGAATATTTGATATTCTGTTTGCCCTTTGCCAGCATACAGAGCAGAATAATCACCCTGCCCGTCTGAGTAGAAGTGGTCGGCAGACAAAGCAGCCGTGTGCTTTATGGCCCAGTCACCCGCCAGACCAATTACTTTATTAAATATTAATTTATCATAAAGGTCGCCCTCCCCTCTATTACCCTCTTGAATCCGAGCACCGCAATGTCACAAGTGTTACAGGTCAATAACCAGGCAGAGAGCAGCACAAAGCGTAGAAAGGCTGTCTGGAGAAAAAGGTCGCTAAGGTGCAATTACCTAAATGCATTAATACAGAAGACATGGAGCAAATGTCCATCAAAGACTTTGGTTGCTATGAAATGCCTCGGAACTGTGTCTCATTCTCAACGTGGAAATGCAGGGGGCATCGATGGGGTTAACGAGGAGACGACGATGAAAACTGTTAAATTGTTGTTATTTGATAGCTAACAGCCCGTGTGTAGTTTACCATCTAACCTTGCTACAAAGCATGAACACACTGTAATGTATTCCTGGTACATGGCTCTCTGTCATTGGCAGTGGAGCAGTTTGTAACGTTTAATGTGTCATTTGGGTTGACCTTTAGCAAATGGTGTTGCCACTCTCTAGAAAAGGCCACACCTGTGGTTTGTAAAAGCCCCATCGGATATTCTATCTTATTTCTTATTCCATATCTATGCTGCTCAAGGTGTGCCCTGTAAGAAATCTGTTGTAATTGGAAACACAGACGAGTCGTTGAGAAGCCGAGCCACAAAGATCACCTTCATGTTAACCCTCCGCATTTGACAGGAATTACAGCCATATAGTAAATGTCTATTGATTGATTTACTGTGCATGTACAACAGCCTACCTGTACCAATATTGTCCACTTTATTGCAGTATATATAGTTATATACAGTAGATGTGTTTTATTCATGTTATGCTGTGCCAGAGTACTGTAGACATGGTGTGGGGCTGGGATAGAAGGCTGTGCTGATACACTTCGATGAAAATAAACGTTTGGGATTTCTTACGCGGTGCTTGTTAATCTGGCCTTGTTGTTTCAAGAATTGTCGAGGCTGTCTTCATTTAATCATATTAATCGTCATATTAGCATTAAGTGCATAATTAAATATGCTTATTGATAATTATTTACATAAATTAGATTTAAGACAAATGATTACTCAAAAAGCACAGTAAATTGGGTTTTTTTCTCCTCTCCTCTAATCTTCCTCTTGAACTCAGTCACACATTTTTGATATAAACCCACCCCCCACCCCATGGGGTTGGCAACAAGTAGTTCCAGTTTTCAGGAGAAATACAGAGCGAGTAAAAGTGACTACCGGGTAAACAGAGCAACACTCCATCTTAACCCCGTCTTACTGGATAGGTTGAACAGTGCAGCAGAGAACCTTGCCCAATATTATTGTTATTCACAACAAAACAAACGTGGATAATCTAGCTTCAGGTGTTTATTGTAATTTTCTATGTTGAGTTAGTGTACATACAATCATTGGTCTTTCTATGATCAATAAGTAGAACTAATGTCATACTCAGTTAGACATGTAATCCCAAGTCTGGATGTGGACATATCGACACATACATGACATTATACACAACATACAACCAGTGTCCAAATATCACAGAATGAATATTTAAGACATAAAAAGAAATGTGTTTCATTGCGAAAAATCATGAGGAAGAAACATTGCGGTGTGTTAGGTTGCAATGTCTTCTATATGAAATTTTTGTCACATTGCTTTTCTTGACTGTCTGGATAAGGAGGTGGAAAGGATTCAACGAGCAGTCAGCCATGGGGTAGGAGAGCAGAGACAACGTTGGCGTTAAAAACAAAGCCTCTCTGTGCTCCACTTCCCCGGGAGTCTGTGAAACTGCTGACTCTTAAAAGTGGGGTTTCTTCAAGAGACCCAGGAAACCATGAAGGTTTTTGTCAGTCTGTTACATGCACAGAATCACTCACTAACAGTCTCTAGCTCGTCGCCGTGGCGTCTAACAGAAACCGGTCTAGAAGATTGCCTTGATGAGCAGAAGCACCAGCAATTGTGAGATTTGATTCGGAGATACTAGGCACTTGAGTCTTAACTGTCACAACGTTGTCACTGGATGGTCTATAGGATGTTTTGACGTATATGAAACTACACTGGAGGGGGTTGTGGAAGAGGAGGGAGGGGGGCTTCAGAGTCACTTTCAAAAATGCATTTGGGCTTTTATGAAGGGAGGATGGGTGGTGATGCAAAACTACACTTTAAAACCATCAGGCTCTGAAGACCTTAATAACAGACATTCTTGCATGAATGCTTACTGTATCTGTGCTTACGAAATCACTACAGATCTAGAAGATTCTGACTACATTTCAAAGATTTTGGGATTAGTCTCCTGTTGTGAGAATTACGATACGGCATCTGTAGAGCACTATACAGAGAACCAAGAACCGTTTGGCACATGGCCATATAAATTCCTTTTTGGGTTTAGACAGAGCGGTTTCTCCTCATCTAAATCTGTGAAGTTCAGTGTTATTTCCTCCAACCCATTACGGAAACTTGCCCTGGGGTTGAAAGTTGAAGGCCGACACAAACACAAGGCCCTGTGCTGCAAAAAACGTACCCGGGAGATTACCACATTGAGGAAATGTGAGTGTGTAACAGGGTTGAACCTGAGGTTGAGTCAACCCGAGGCCACAGTGAATGGCTGGTTAAGAAAGGCCAATTTCCAGTGTTGTTTTGTGTTTCCTGGATGGTTATGTGGCCTGTATGGGCAGAAGAAGTGGTAATATATCCTAAGCATTGTGAAATGATGAGACTTTGGTCCTTTTTCTTTTGTTCTCAGATGAAGCCATTCGATGTGCATTGTGATATAAAAGCACACCACTAACTCTTTGATGTGGTCACTGAAACAAGAGCTGTAAATGTTGTTGTAATAGTGCTATCAAGGCTACAACCAGGCTTGGCCTGTGATGGCGCCGGTAAGCCCCCACATTTCCAATAACCCTGGATGTTGCGTACTCTGCAGAGACATGGTTGCTGGATTTTGTTATTTCCAAGACAATTATTTCGATTTTATTAATCCTTTTATGTTTTCAGTGCCTTGCAGCATCACCGCCAAATAGACCTGCTCTTTTTCTAGAGTCACAATGATGTGACTATTTAAGGTGTATTCTGTCTTTCACAGCATTGAATAATGCATGTTATGGTAACTGCTGATTACCTGGAACCATACAATGTAGGCTACAAGTTACATCCTAATTAAACAGGCTATAATTCAGTTTTTACTGCTCTTACATAAAAAGAACGTGATCATCTCCTTCACAATTTCATTTTTATTTCAATCTCAATGTCTGGGAATATTTGTATTTATTTGTTATATAACCTTTCATTGGACTTTGTATGAGTGTTATTTTCTCTTTCATCTTAAATTCAAGTGAGCCCTGACCACTTCAATTATGTTAAGGTTGAGACTCAGAGGTTGCTGACACTTTGATTGTTCCATCTGTACAAATCTGCTACCGGTAGGTATTAATCATCTTGGTGAAGTGTTTGGGGTCATAATTGCGATGAAAGATATTGTTTATGATGATAAATTCAAAGATGGGCTTTTCTTATAAGATAACTCACTATTGAAGCATGTTCTTTGAAACCAGATTACTCTGCCAGGTACTGAGCAAGGATAAAACTGGATTTCTATCTTTCCCTGAGTGAAATGACATGTAAGAACTGTTAATCCGATGCAGACAGATCTTTGCATTATTCACTTGATTTCTTTATTCTGTCTGCCTAACCAAAAACATTTAGAAAAAATGAAAGCTCTCTGCTTTACAAATAAAAACATTAATCCATTAGGCAAACATTTAAGAAAGATATAATATGGGCCCTAGCAGCAATTTCCCTTTGCTAAAAGGCTTGTTATCTGCCAAGAACAAAATATGCCAGTGGGCTCCAAAAAATTTCCTCCCCAAGAGCTTGGGCAAAACAATCGAAAGCTACTAGTGAAGTTTATGGTGTCTCTTGTGACTCTGGTTCACCTAAAATGTAATGCTAGTGAATAGTTATTTATGAATCTATTGATATTACCTTAATATTTTAGTTGTCAGACAGTTGGCTTTAGCTACAATTTTAAAAAAGCTAGTTGAAAATGGACTGTCCTATATTGCTAACATGCATAGACTAGAGCGGTGGTCACATAACAGTCGATAGAGGTCGATCTTCAAGGCATTTGTAGTAGATTGCCAAGATTGCTTCGGCATGCCACGCTCCTACCATTATCTCACATATAGATTTATTTATTATTATAGCCAACCTAGCTCCTACAGTTCTTGCACTACGAAGACATGACAGGTATACAAATGTGTGTCTTGTTCTCGTTTGCGTTGCTATTGGTTTGTGGAATGTTTTGTTGCAAGGTTTAGGAACTATTCATGTTTTTTTGGCAAAAACATAGCCACATTTAACGCCAGTTACCTAGCAACATACGCTACTCAAACTTTCCAGAATGAGGCCATGCTAGCTAGCTACTGTACTGTTTAGGCAGTGACAATGAAATGCCACCGACTTCGACCATGTGACTTACTTCGTCAAAGGTAAGGCTGTAGTTATTTTGCTACCTTTTTGCCAGCTATTCAATCTTTTATGCGGGAGATAGCTAGCTATTTACTGGGACATATCATTGTTTTTGTATTTGGGAGATGGGCAGCTGTCACCTCGCCTCCTGGCTGCGGGCCTTCCTCCTGTCGCGTGGCAAACGCCGCCGGCCTTTTAGTGGCCATCGTGTATGTTTGTCCTGAAG
Source organism: Novumbra hubbsi (assembly GCA_016801125.1). Taxonomy (NCBI): domain Eukaryota; kingdom Metazoa; phylum Chordata; class Actinopteri; order Esociformes; family Umbridae; genus Novumbra; species Novumbra hubbsi. The sequence goes on from JACXGK010001689.1 coordinate 27,301, forward strand.
AGAGGCTATTTCGGGCTACGAGAGAAAGTTTATTAAACTAATGATCTCCATGAGCTCAACCCTGCATCTTGGTCCCGTTCATTCATTCACTCCGACATCACAGCAGCAAGAACTGGGAGATTATCATAATTGTTTTAGAGATGCTATTTTAGAGATAAGCCTGTTTTTGAACATAGTTATGGTGCTGTATTTACTCTTGCTTTGTTTGAATGCAATACTTTTGCTGAGATTGAGCATGCTGAGCTTGTGTGTGTGTGTGTGTGCTGAGCGTGTGTGTGTCTGTTGGTGAGTGTTGTTAGGTAATGTTTCTACCTTTCTCTCGTGACATTCTCTCGTGTCGTGTGTTTGTATCAAGTCTGTCAATGTTCATGAATACAGACAAAAGGATGGCGATTGTTTTAATATAAAAAAAATGTAAAGATCGCAGTTTTTTTTTTTTATGTTAACAAAACACACGTAAAGTGTTTTTTTTATGGTGGATCAAAGCTCACAGTTTGAGTGAAAAAGTGATCTTGGGCTTCAAAAGTTTGGTGACCACTGGACTAGGGATAGGACAACAATCAATCAGGTAAATAGTGCATTAGATATACATGTCGGCTCGGTGTGGCGAAAGCAACAGACCACTGTGGCGTTGGGAGTATCATTCTCCATTGGGACTTTGATACACTCTCATGACTATTTAAACTACTTGACCTATTACCTCTCCTCAGCCATGCTACCATGTCTTCTAATAGTCATATTCCTAAAGCCTAATCATCATCCCCAACAACATCATCATCATCTATTTAATACATGATCAAATTGGTGACATCAGATAAAGGTCATGCGACAGTTGGGTAATCATTCCTGTGGGTACATTTATTTTCAACAAGGATTTGTTCCCACGTGTCTTTCCATCTTAGGAAAGAGGAAACAACCTTGTTTTTACATTTCATAGCAAGGACAGCCATACATGTGCACTTCTGAAATAACCTAGTACCCATGGCAACTGATATGTTTTGCACATTTGTGGCAGTAAGGACTTCAAGTCCTATGATTTTTCAGTCAACAAAAATGATATAACATAATATGGATACTGTATGGCGGGCTAAAATATTGAAGTTCCTGTAAAGGACCAAAAATAACACTGGCTATCATATATACCGATAAAAAAAAATGGTGCCTGTGTCTGCAAATGTGACATTTTTTTTCTCTGCAAAACAGTGGCAGCTTTCAAGTAACAATAGAGGTGCAGTGGTTAATTTAGCTGAACGCAAAGATCTGACTTAATGACTTCTTATTGTTTGAAGTATATGAAGTACATGACTATTGTCATGTTTTCGTGTCATGAAAGATGCAATCTGTTCATTTAATGATTCTGATCTGTGAAATGTAAACATATGTTTTAATACAGACTAGCTCAATGAATCACTCATGACTAAAAATGACAAAAATGACTCTAGGGGGAAAAAAAGGGGTCTGCAAAAACACCCCGGTTTTGAAAGTGGGGACCATCTGCTTTGTTTGCTTCAATGCTCAGGAGCCTGGGTGTGTGTGTGTGTGTGTGTGTGCGTGAGCGTGTGTGTGTCAGGATTCTGCCCAACTGACATATCCTGTCCAGGGGATCTGCATGCATTGTGGATAGGCTGGAGGACATACAGTATCCACACCCCCAGACACAGTGCATGTAGTTGGCTATAAAACCCTAAACATACAACCTCTCAGCACGTGTTAATTGGACCACCCCTAATAAGGGAATTCATAGAAGCACCATGAAATGAATGTGTACATACTGTACTGCACAACTCCAAATACTAAGAACTCATATTCTCGGCATGGGGGAGGGGCATATGGGACGTGTCTTGGAGTGAAACAGTTTAAGCTTGTTGTGAAACAAAAAGTTGATTTGAATGCTTTATACACAGCTTCAAAAAACGAACTCTTGCGGGTGTTTATCCCTTGTTATAATGAGATGTGTGTGCGTGAGAGAAAAGTTACTTGGCTAAAGGGTTTCTCTCTGAATTCCATACTTATTTGATTGTGGGTGGCTAGAGGAAGGAAGACATGGGGTATAATTCACTCATACTGGAGCACTGGGGCTAATTTGAATGCAAACACACAAGAGACGCCACTTCAATATCAGAGCAGCAGTAGTCCACCAGGCCACTCATAAAGCCAACCAATTAGAGAAGGCTTCTGGGTCTGTCAGGCCCGGGAAAAGTGATCAAGAAGTTTGTTTAAGCTGTTGATGAATGAGGTCTGGGCTGCATGAAGTGTAGGGGGCACAGCTAGCATTAATAAGCGGCATCTCTTTACTAATGTAAAAAGATGTCACACGCAACATCAAACATATAATGCTTAAGCTGGCCAGGCCAATTAATGAAAAGCTATTTAGTGACAAATCTGCCCCCCAGAATTAGCTCGGAATTTCACAAACGAACCGTTCAATATAGTCCAGTTTTAATTAGCCTTGAGTAGACATTACATTACAAGGCCAAAGCTGTAAAAAAAAAAAAGGAAAAAAAAAGTCTGACATGACTGGGAGAGTTTTGGGTCTAAGCTGAAATCCATTTAGATGTCAGGCAGACTGGGTTAGCTGAGTGGAACCTCGACACTGTGCAGAATTACAATGTTTCCACAAAGGGAATAGTTAATTGGATGGTAATTAATGGCATGGCAAACGATAAATACCTTAGTTGTGAGGGAGGCAAGCTTTTCAAGGACGAGGAAATTTGAAGAGAGAGAAATGGAGAGAGAGAACAGACAGAACTCACAGACACCTTTTCTTCATGCTGTCAGTAAATCGTACTATACTCCATTCATCCCCCACCCTTTCCCAAACCTACCCCAACCCCCAACCCCCACCTTCCCCTGTTCACGCGCATCTCCCATGTCCCATCTTGACTAGTTTCCATGGAAACCTGGGGATAAAAAGAGTTACTGCTAGATTAAATGTAAGATTTGAAGTACCCCCCAAAAATTTACAATCCCTTTGAATTGTGTTCCTGGAATTCGTGGTGATACTCCTTACTCTCCTAGAGATGGCAGCAGGAGTTGTAAAAGCTGGGAAGAATTGAATACGAGCACAGTATTCGGTTTCATTGTGCACCCTGCCCTATCAGAGCACCGGTTCACTCGTTAACATATTTTAGGCAAACCATTCGTTTGTGGTATCAGTTGGCGTTGATGTGCATTTTTGGGTGTGTATGGAAGTGTAATGTGTGTGTTTGTGGAAGTGTGCTGTGTGTGTGGAAGTGTGCTGTGTGTGTGTGTGGAAGTGTGCTGTGTGTGGAAGTATGCTGTGTGTGTGTGTGGAAGTGTGCTGTGTGTGGAAGTGTGCTGTGTGTGGAAGTGTGCTGTGTGTGTTTGTGGAAGTGTGCTGTGTGTGTTTGTGGAAGTGTGCTGTGTGTGTGGAAGTGTGCTGTGTGTGGAAGTGTGCTGTGTGTGTTTGTGGAAGTGTGCTGTGTGTGTTTGTGGAAGTGTGCTGTGTGTGTGTGTTTGTGGAAGTGTGCTGTGTGTGTGTGTGTATGTGCACATGTGGGTGGGCGTGTAAACTTTAACCAGTCACTGAGTGCAGCGTGACTCTCCTGTACACATGGCCGAGCCTTGAAGGGGATGAGACTGTCCGTGTTACACGGACAGGAGGACTGGAGACTACAGATAGCCAAAAGAAACTGGCCAAAGTAACGCTATTCTGATCTGACCACACCACTAACTCCGGCTTGAAAAGCAGTCTGTAGCAATTCATCCACTTAAAACTACTGCTATATTCTGTGTTTATAGAACCTAGTTCTCTAGTCGAGGCACAGGGAATTTGACAGGAGTGATTTACCTTGTCATAATTGGAATCCATGGCCTGCGTTCTCACACATGGACCTAGAGATTAACCCGACTAGCCACAGCACAGGGGTCTCTGTTCATATTGCCATTTCCTCCCGTCAGCCTCCCCAGAGAATTAACAATAATTACTGGAATGGATAAAGCCTCTTAGGCTACAGTGATCCAGCAGACCAGCCAGCACAACACTGTAACTTAAATAAAGGTACCAGTTCTAGTAATTTTATTTCTATGCTCTAGCAATCCTCTGGATTATGGACAGACCTCAGATAATGATTGGGGAATAATTCTAGTTTAGTGCCCTTTGACATCACCACCAACGACTGAACTACAAAATCAGCCAGCTAGGGTTGAGGTCAGCCTTCCGTAGATCTCTTGACACTTGTTAACATGTCAGGGCCTTAATGTGCCATGTAACAGCGCCCAAGGGACCAATGGGAAAATCAAATGGGTGGCTCCAACTGTCGAACAATACTCTTGACCGTCGTTATTTATTTATTTTTTTTACAAGTCTTTACAACACAATTTAGCCGTGAGGAAATAAAACAATCTTGTGTCAAGCCGTAAAACGCTCCAAAAAATTGGCCCAGGTTCAAATGAGTTCGTGTAAATCGAGGTCCCCTCTCCATGATGCCTGAATGGGGGTAAAAGGAGAGGAGGAGCGAGATGGGACTGAGGGTCTTATCAACAGGCTTATTTACATCAGACTCTTTAGCCCGCCTTCCAATCCTGCATGTTGAGAATCAAAGTCCACTGGGTAACTGTGCAGGGGAGACGAGAGACTCCTCTCTGTTTGGCAAGCAGAGAGAATGAGACAGAAAAGGAAAGAGAGGAAGGGTATGGGAACCAAACACCAAACGCTCTTCCTCCTGTGCCCTAATTATCTTACAAGTCGGTCTCAATGGAGAAAAAACATATTTAAAATGCAAATTAATGGACACTTAAAAAAGAAAATGTGTCTCCCTGTTTACTTTCCCTCCTTGTCTTAATATTCAAGACGGCATGTACTACTGCTTGCCATGTATTCATAATTTATTTTGGTTTAAAAGGGGCTTTAAAAACTAGCCTTCCTGCCTGTGCTAATGGTACAGGTTACATAAATGATATAACAGGTTATGACATGCCCCTCCATTCAGAAATCCTTTTTCAGCTGTTCTTTCAGATCAACTGGGCTGTTTTCTAAAGGACGAGAGGGGACGATGTGTAATTAAAGTTCTTTCCAGCATGACAACACTGCTTCATGCCACACTCTACGCACATGATTAATGCCCTAACAGCATAGCAACCAGAAATTAATACAAAGAAGCAGAAGGACAGAACAGATCTGATCAATACTACATCATCACGTACGACATCTCCCCATGTTAAGGCCAATCAAAAAAATAAATAATAATAATTGCAAAATGGACGGGTAAATACCGAAGGCGTCGTGTACACCAACATGCTGTACGCTACGATAATCTACAGATGATACGGCACACGTTGGTTAGCGCCTGCCTTTTAAGACCGGCAGGTCTATTTTGTAGGCTACAAACATCGACGGAGTTGTTCCAAAAGCTAGACGTCTTATAGGGGACCGTCTGAAAGCCAGACATTAAAGGAACAGTGGTGTGATATGCAGGAGAACTGGTTTGTGTCCGTCTGTGTGTGCATGGGCGTGTCAGATCATTCTGTGATGTGTTTACACGCTCGCCGGTGGCAGGGAGGGAGACAGCCGTGGGATGGTGTCCACTGGGCTTGTCAACTAGTGCCACTCACTCATCAATTAATGCACCTCTTATTCCGAGCTGGTCTCTGACGAAACAAAGAGCGCGTTCCAAGGGACCGATCCTCCTCGCTATTTAACCTCCACTGTCTTCCGCTACACTAGTGGTATTCATCAAAGCTTTCCGGCTATTTTGGTTCCAAGCTCTGCAGAGTTATTGCTCATGACAACAATTGCAGACATTTTCTCTCTCTCGACTCGGTGCATGCTGGGATTGTATTACCCTGTGATATTCTACCGCTACCTATTAAACATGCATGAACCTTGGAGATTAAATTAATTTTGGAGGTGCTGTTCCTATTTCTCCCTCTCTTTAAATGTTCACATACTGTATGCCTTTATATCAAACCTTAACAGTGTGTAAAAGAAAGCCGGGTACTACGTTAGTATTGGTTTCTTAAACAAAATGAATAAGGAAAAAAGGCCAAAACAACTGGCAAGAAAGATTGAGCTTTGGTCCACCAAATACAAACCACCTTGCCCCAAGCTATTACCAATGAATATTTAGTAAATGTAATTAGGAACAACAAATGATAATATAAATAATTGAATGTAGATATGTACTGTATATGCACATGGATGAATGTAGGTATGTATGCATTTACAGTGCCTTCAGAAAGTATTCAGACACTTTCACTTCCTCCACATTTTGTGTTATAGACATAATTCACTTAATGCAATTTGTTTGTCATTAATCCTCACTCAGTAATCCATTATGACAAAGCAACAACTTCTGCCTATTCATTAAAAATATCTCATGTACATTAGTTCTTGTAAAAGCGCCTTTTGGCAGCAATCGTAGCTTTATGCCTTTTAAGGAAGGCCTCAACAAGCTTTGAAGCCTCTCCCCAGATGACTTGGCTGTGCACCTTGCGACGTTGACAGGTTGAAAGATTGTCTTTGCCCCAGTCTGAGATCCTGTTTGAACTTGGACCTCTCTGTATTTTGCTTCATTCATCCTTCCCTTAATCCTGACCAGTCTCCCAGTCCCTGCTGCTGAGAAGCATCCCCATAACGTGAGACTCCCACCACCATGCTACGTCACAGGGATGGTATTTGGCAGGTTTAGGCAGGAGTTTGACTTTGTTTTCGCCAATTGTGGGCATGGCATACACAACTAATAGTTTGATTTTAGACAGACCAGAAAATATTTTTTGTCATACTCTCAGTCCTTTAGGCGCCATGTCATACATCTTTTACTTAAGGATTGGCTTTTGTCTAGCCATTACCAAAAAAGTTCTCCCATTTATGTTGAACTTAAAGTTTGGCAGGACAGCCAGCTCTAGGGTCTTTCCAAACTCCAAGAAAGTCTTGGTAATTCCAAAATCCGAATTTCACAATGATGGTGCCCTCTGTTCTCCTTGAACTTCTAGGAATTTTGGGGGGTTTTAAGGGGTATAAAAATGCATCATAGTATGTACCATACGTACCATTGCAAGCTGGACACTTAAATTAAATCCATCCTACAAAACAGAACTACATGCTGATCATAATATAAATGAATAAATATCCATAGTGTGTTTCCTTCAATTGGATGGGGTTATACAGTATGTCAGTTCAATGAATGAGCAAAGAATCCGCGCAAAGAACAACACCTCAATGTCCCACAATCTACTCCATTTGTAGATATGAAAAATATCCCCTTTCTCTAATGCCCCTACTGCTTTGGCAAAAACAGTGGAGTAACACATGCCTCTGTCCTGACTCATCAGCCCCCTTTAGGTAGGTGCTCTTCATTCACTCCAGGCGACATCCACATAAATCCATCTTGCATGAACAGCTTAGCCATGCCGAGATCTTGTATGGGAAGTGACGCCATAAGACAAATTTGTTACAGAGAAGCAAATCCCCATGATCCACAACATAGTAAGACCTGCAGTGTAAAAAGGAACTTCCTTTATTTCCACCGGCAATCAGGAGCCCCTCCGTCTCAGCCCGGCCCAGTGGTACTTTGCAAATGCCAGGTTGTTTGTGGCTGGTCAATTTCAGCTGAAGAGGGATGTGGCCATACGTAGTCAGTTCTTATCAACTAAAGTGTTTTCTTGTTAGTGTTAATGGGGGAGGCCTTCAACACCCTTTGGCTGTAACACCCGCCGCTCAAGATTCAAGTCTGCTTTAAAGGTTGCCGCAATGTTGTGGCTGTGGGCATGTGTGTGCTCGTGTTGTGTGCGCTCGTGTTTTGTGTGCTCACGTGTGTTTTTAAGCGTTCTCACAAGTCAGGGCATGTCAACAAAGTGTCAACCCATTCGGGGGCCCTCTAACCTCAGCAGTATTATAATTCTGCCCCAGTTCCCTTCAACTTGTTGCATAAATACCACCCGCTAACAGCGACAACGTTAGCTATTCCGAGAATGCGGTTGGTCGGAGAGCAAGGCATCGGTCGGATTCAACACCAGAGGCTCAGTGTCATCTTCGCAAAATTAAGACAACTTATAGGTCCGGGACAGTGCGTGGAATGAGGGGTTTCTTGTTGCACAAAGCTTTAGGCTGAATCGTAAGCTCAAAAAGAAACAGGGTTCCCAAAATGCCTGGTTGACAGCCGCTCTGCATACTAATGCACAGTTAATATTATTCTTATGAACTGAGAGTGACTTCACATGTTAGCGAGCACTCTGTCAAATTAATGTCAATTGCATTAATGCCGCCGCCTAGCCTGGGTAGCATGTCGTGCCGTGTCTCGCTCGCTTGTAACACACGTGCAAAGCTGTGCTCAAACACACACACACACACACACTGATGCAAGCACACTTAAGCGGACACGCGCATAGTTTTGATTATTCCACAGAGGAGACGATAGATGAGAAGGAGAGGAAAATGAATGTCCCGAGTCATTTATCACACAGCTCGAAAAGTATAGATGAATTCTGTGATGAAAATCTGTCCTGAGAAATGTCAGGAAGATATTAACTCCAATACATCAAAGCAGAGCTGCGGTCTCAGAGCTGACTGAAGCTTCTCTCCTTTCCTTAAATACAGCAACACACCGCTACCAATGTAGGATAATCTACTCCATTTCCTCCATTTGTCACACACAGATGAGTAAATTAAAGACACAAACTGCAAGTTGCTTTTTTTTCAAAAGATTAACATTTGAAATGATGCAGAGTGAGCATCACCCAATTCAATTTCTTCTATCTGTCTGATGCCAGTGAACCGTGTGTGAGAGGAGAAGCGAAAGGAAATTGCCTTTCATGTAGATTTCACGAACCACTTTTGAGGAAAATCCCAGAAGAATGTAGTAATAACTAAGTTAGGGATGAATGGACAAATATCAAGTTTAACAACATGGAGACAAATGGAATATTACAGATTTTCATGCCCTCATGGAAGTCTTAATAGCTAAAGCTGATGACCAGTGACCAGTTTAAAGTCTCCACTCATTCAGCAAATTGTGAGAATACTCATATAAAGTTCAGCTCACCAAACCTGCCTCAGCCAACACTACACTTACATTAGAACATGTCCAATATACTGCACCGAACTGTTGGGGTAAGAGAAGTCTGTAGTTCTAAAACAACTACAATTACAGTAGTATTGCTACCTCAACCCCTCACGGCTACAGAGAACTGAGGAGAATATACATTTACCACCGTTAACCTCATTGCTACAGCTACAAGCCAGCCCCATGCCTTTCCCCCCGTGGTGAAACTCCTTCTACAGGAATGTCTTGTGTTCGTATATTTTTGCATGGATTTATTTGTTCATAAATATTCATCTTTCCCATGTGTCACATATACATGATTTATCTGAAAGGAAAATATTGCTTTTTTAATAACACAAGCAAAGATTTATTGTCTCTCATTACTATTGTTATCACAATACCTTTCAAAGTAATCTATTCTCACTTCCACACTGTTGTGGTAGCCTATTTGCTATTCACAGCAAGAATTTCTGCCAATACACTTTATCGTCCCTTAAATTCTAGTGTATAAGGGAACACACTTTTAATCTGAAAAAGGTCAATATGCTAGGCCATTTCAGTGACTCAGCATCCCGTCCTATAATTGTGCCTTGTTTAAAGAAAATGCAGTATTAAATGAAGACAAAGTTGGGCTTTGATACGTAACCAGGGAGAAGACCCCTCATTTGCAACCTTTAATCAGGCCGATGAGACCAGGTGTGTGTGTGTGATTTTAAAAAGAAAAAGGGAGCAATGAAATGGTAATTACTATTGATTTCCTATGTGCATATGACCCCACAGGCTCCCCCTGCATTCTTAAATCAAGCCAAATTATTGGAGTTGCTAATTTCGTGCTTCGGGAAGGTCAGAGTTGCAATGTGAGAATAACACTCCCCTCCTCCAACGTATCGTACCATGATGAAAAACAGAACGCGTTCTAAGAAGGCATTATAGTTGAATTAATTAAATCACATTGAGTCTATGCTGATTAGGAAGACGCAAAGTGGTGGTTACGGTATCTGGGTACATATTCTGAATGCAATTTCACTTTTAGCTTCTGCATTCCCGTTCACTTAACTGCTTGTGATTAGTGAAATAAATTAATCCGGGTGTGAAATAGTGGCCGTATGTAAACACTTAACACCACGGTGAAAATAAAATCCCATTACAAATGATAAGATGAATGCATACAGATGTCGGCTGTGTGGGAACATGTTGACAGACAAACAAACACAAATAAATGGACACATACATACTCCCAACTTGTATAACAAGAGCTCATCCTCCATAGAACAGGTGAAGACAGAATGTTAGAAAATGGAAGCCTGGGCTAGACAGCTACAGAGTGAACACAGATGGTGCTAAGCTGCCATCTGGTGGCGGAAAAGTAGACAATAAACCCAATGAACCCACAATAACAGAAGCGTGACATGCCATTGAATATACCTGGCAAATTCAGAATTTCATTCAAAGCAAACACAATCATTTTAAATCTGATAAGGACAAGAGCGTTCATTGTATTCATAGGTATGTCTATCCATTTGACAGTGTTGACATCCCTCACCCCCCATAGCTCAACTTTTTACCAAAACTGAACAGCGTTTGGCAATTCGCAGACTGACCTTTTAATCTCCAGCAAGGTTTACGGAAAAACACCTCTATTTTTGTATTATCGTTTTTAGGGGAAGGGGAACACTTCACAAATAAACCATATTCAGAGAGAAACAGTTCTCCATCCATCCTATTTCTAATTATGGAGGGTGCCCAACTGTCAAGCAAGCTGGACACACAAAAAGTCACAAGACACCAGCGTGCTGAATTCAGTCCGGTCATTTAGAATACTTCCTGGAGTGCATACCCATGAAAATAGTCCACATCACTTTGAGTGACTTCAATAAATGTAAAAACTCCAATTCCTTTATAATTTCATGTTTGATCATTTTTATTGTGCGGCAATTATCGGAATTACACATTTAAATGAATGGTTTATTACATTAGACTCCTATTTCATAATATGTATCCATGTTTTAACGTCATTTAATATGACGTTAAAACCAAAACGTGAGATGTGAGTGTCTAGCAAAACCAAACAGCTCCATTTGTGTATTTCTTTGCAACATCAGCATTGCGTCACATCTCACAGGTCCTAAAATGTCTGAACAACCTCACACTGGCAGAACTACAGTACTGGATCATCTATTCTCAGGCTGGTCAGTCTCAGGTATTGACATCAAGGGTCAACGAGGAGACAGGGGAAAGTGCAGTTGAACACGACAGCTGAATGACACAGACACAACACAGCCACAGTGACTGACAGCGCGTGGGACAGACACAGTAGCGGTGGGCTGCCATCAGGACTAAGTCACGGCTGAGGTCTGAGGAGGTTGGTGTCCTTCCAGGACTTATTCTATGAGTGGAGTTCAAATGGAAAGTGCTCAACAGTGACACACGGTCCTATTGGACATGGCGATTTGTAAATAGCACAACAGTGGAGTGACAGACAACAGCGATCAAAGACACAGAAAAACCAAACAGTGCTACTGGAACTATTGGACTGACCAACAGAGGGCGCAAAGGGGTTGCTGGTTGATGTTGTTTACACAGACGGCCCACCATCAAGGAGCAATGACCAATGCCCGGTGACCTCTAACCCCTGTGTACTCTGACCTAGGTTGTCCGAGGCTCACATGGCACCAGGGGGGTCCGACTCCTTGGGCCTGACGTTGCGGACCACGTGCTCCAGCTGGCCGGAGTCCGACACATCGTAGCTTGTCCTGTACTTGGCCAGAATCTTCATCAAGGGGCGGAGCTTCAGCCAC
>JACXGK010001689.1:39200-65229 GCA_016801125.1 Novumbra hubbsi
GGGGGGGGTCCACACAGATACACGCGGGTCTGTGTGGTTCTGGTCAGGAGGGGGGCCGGGGCACAGGGACTCACACAAAGTCGGTTTGGTCCCTCAGCTGTACGACCGGCTGGAAGACCAGGGCCCGGCGACGCATCCCCAACAGACAGCACGAGTCCTCCGTGTTGGCGAACACCCTCCCTGCAGAACAACGGCGTTCAGAAGAGCGCTCACAGACACCACTCACAACACTACAGGCACGCCGTCTAACAGCAGAGTGGAAGAGGAAGTCATCCAGATATTACATCAAAATGTAATATCTTCTCTAGGGTTTGGCCCGAAACACCTGAGAACAGGTAAGAACAGCAAGAAGTGCCAAGGCAACACTACGAGACAGAAACCACTACGAAGACATGACAGACGGATACGTGGGATATGGTATATCGTTTAGGTATACAGAACATGGTATATGGTATAGCGGTACTTCCAATTCAGTAGAAGGTCATGAAGCCAGCTCAAGGAAAAAAATAATTTACCTTCATCTTACGTCATCCATGTGGACAGCAAATAGACAAAAAAAGAATGAAATTCTTTAAACAATAGCCTTAACGAAGTAATGTATTTGAGTATTTACTTGTTTGGTGGATACAATTTACATATGTACTTAATTTCATATGTACATACACACCAATTTGCTTTATAATAGTACTCTTCTATCCTTCATAGAATAGTACTTCAAATGATATGACATGTGGTCATTTGTCCTTACACTTATATTTATATGCAAACAAAATAACTGCAGCGAATGTTCATAATGCTGTGAAATGTATAAAACAACATCGAAAACCCAATTAAATGAGTCCATAACAGATACAGGATAAAATCCTGGCCCTTCACCGACATCTTTGAGTGATTGCTGGACATCAGCTGACCATTTCATGAATACTGTCTTTACTTGGTTACCTTGTCTGAAGGTTTCGATGAGTTTCTTGGAGAGCCATTGCATGGCTTTGGCAGAAATCTTTGTCCCAAAGTTGCGGTCAAACGGGGATGGCGCTCCTCCCTTTCAAAAGGGAGAGAACAGAATCGGGGTGATCTCACAGAATCTGACCGCATATTCAAGAGGCAGGGAATGATCCTCTCTACTAATTAGACATTATAAAATGACGGTATGGGTACAACAAAAAGGAAATCATTGAAACAAAGAGAATACTGTTTTATATATATTGTACCTGCTGCATGTGACCAAGCACATTTTTCCTGCAGTCAAAAACTCCCTTCCCTTCCTCGGAGTACAACTGGTAGATGAAATCTGTTGTGTAGTTCTCATTGCTGTTCTCGTTCCTGCAACACCAAAAGGCGGATGAGTACGTGAGAAAGAGAGTAAGGGTGTAAAGAGAATGAGTGAGGGGGAGAGGCTCGCTTTACCTTAGCACCAGTCCTCTTTGAATGGCGCCTTTCATCTTCTCCGTCAGATGCTCAACGTTGGACTGAACAAAATGAAGCGCAATAAATCAGCGTTCCTGCTCGTGACCAGCAGATGGCATAGTTGTGCCACAACAAAACAGTTACGTGGTCACAGGTGATTCCGTTCCAAAAACATACACACACACTACCATTCAAAAGTTGGAGGTCGCTTCACAATGTCCTTGTATTAAAAAAAATGTGTCTATTGAAATACCATCAAATTGATAACAAATATAATACAGACATGTTTTATATTTTAAATGACTATTGGGGCTGAAACCAGATTATTTTCAGTGAAACAAGGATTAGAAAACACAACGTGCCATTGGAACACAGAGTGATGGTTGTTGATAAAGGGCCTCTATATGTTGTACGTTTTCAAGCTACAATCGTCACGTACACCGTATTTCTGATGAATTTGATGTGACCCTAATGGACAAAAAAAAGTGACTTTCCTTTGCGGAGCAAATAAATGTCTAAGGGACCCCAAACCTTTGCACGGCAGCGTCAACAAATGTTTAGAAAGAGGGAAGACGGTTTGAGTTGGGAGACGGGTCACCTGAAGGTCCCGGATGTCGAAAGGCTCTTCATAAATGTAGGCAGCGTCCGCCCCGGCAGCCAGCCCCCCCACACTGGCCAGGTAACCACAGTAACCTCCCATGGTTTCAATGATGAACACCCGCCGCTTGGTCCCGCTGGCCGACTGCTTGATGCGGTCACACGTCTAACACAGACGCACGCCGACACAGGCAGTTAGGAGAAGCAAACTAGAGTCACGTCTTGTGAAATAGTAAGTACACCGCCTCGGAAAGTTTTCTTCTTTTATGTTTTTGTATAATTGGATTCATTCATATTTTAAATGAATTTCTACCACATTCCATTGATCAAGGTAACCCAAGTCAACAAATCACAAAGAAATTTACTTTTGTACCATTTCTGCCCCAAAAAAAAAAAAAACTGATGAGCAATTTTCTTATAAGGAAAACATCTGTGTCCCAAAACAGGTGCAAGTGATTACAAAATCGTTAGAGTAGCTGCGGAGGGCCTAGCCTTGAATAAAGACTGGATTAGTCTAGTTAGGTCTTAAACATGAGTGTGTGGCTCAGCTGTCCGAGGACCTCAGAAGATCATTGATGCCCACAAAGCCATTTAAAAGCAATTGTCATTGAACACAATGACAGACATGAAAACAAAACCTGACGTCTGAACAGAAGAACCTCACACAAACATGGAAGCAGTGTCATGACGGTTTGGAGAGCGGCTTTGCTGCTTGACCAAATTGCCATCATTGAATCAACCATTAATTCCATATGGTCTCAAAGAACTCCTGAGGCCATCTGTCAAATAGCTGAAGATGAACATGGATCAACAATAAAAAAAAAAACTTGAACATAAACGGTACAACAAAAAGGCAAAAAAACAACAGACATTTTATATCCTATCAGTATATGTCAGAAAGCCCACAAACATGAATGTTGAAGCAGTACTGTAAAGAAGAGTGGGGGGAAATCTTCCCAGTCAATGTATTGAAGCTGGGTCTGCACTTATTTTATCAGCACTATAAAGAAGATTTTTGATGATTACATGACTGCAAAGTATAGACTTTAAGTGTAATTTGTTAAATGAAGTTACCTTTATCTGTCAATGGAGTTGAAGTGAAGATTACACATACCACAAGTAGACAACTTCCCAGGGGGTGTACTTTCTATTTCCCCACTGTATACATCAGCTACAGTTCTGTCTCTTTCTATGAAGAACACTGGAAACGTTCACATTGCATGCTAAACATAGAACGAACACATCTAACACTCCATGCTTTGTGAAAATGCACTGTCGTACACAAAGTTAAAGCGCTAGGGGCACATAACACCCCGACGACTGCTCCAGAGTTATGATGAGACACAGCTTGCTTGTTACAATCTGGCACACACAGGCCCCGTTACTGTCTAACATGCTATATTCACCAGAAACCCTGGAGCCCTGGAGGAGGAGAAGACACACAGAGGTAAACGTGTCACATAAAACCAAGCGCTCAAATATGAAAACATAACGCGGAGCGACACACTAAGACAAGATCTTGAGATAGTGAGACCGGGGATCTCAGCAGTGTGACCCTGGCGGGGGTTGGTCCCTTACCTCCACGATGGCATTGAGGGCTGTGTCAGCCCCGATACTAAGGTCAGTGCCGGGGACATTGTTACTGATGGTGGCGGGCAGCACACACATTGGGATGCAAAACTCCTCATAGACGGACCGAGCCTCATACAGCTGCAGCAGACACTCAAGCGCCTGAAGCAGTGGTAGAACACGCGTTAGACCAGCCGGGCCAGGCCGCTGACCGGGGCTCTGATCAAGTGGTCCCTGCTGTTAGGGCCCCTTCCGTGTGATAGCAGCTATGGCTTCCCATGGGCAGGGAGAAGGGGGGGGGGGAGACAGGGAAGAAAGGTAGAAGGGCAGGAGAAAGGGTAGAGGTACGGGTTAGGGGGAAGAGGGGACGAGGGAGGGACCGGGTGAATTGGGAGGTTGGAGGTTTGAAGAGATCACTCCCTTGTCGAAAGACTCGTACGGGGCGGACATTCTGGTTGGCTGTTATAGTTGAACACTGCTGGCAGTATCGTACTGTGTGAGGCCTTCAGCCGATTGGACCAGTGGTTGGAGGCGGGGGATACGAGCGGCAGAACAGGCACCAATCCAGTCCACAAACATGAGAATGGGATGGAAGACGGGCATGAAGCATAGAACAATGCCAACTTGTATGCTCTCAGAAGAAAAGGTATGTTGATAGAACCCTTTGCTAGCCAAAATACATTATAAAGGTGGCAACCAATCAGAAGATTGGAGGTGAGGCTAACTAAAAACATGGTATTCAGATCCTTCATTTTTGGCCAACTGAGTAAATGTCAATCCTGTTCATCATGTTAGGCAGGCACACATCTTTGAAAAGGCAGCAATGCATGTTACACATATACTGTAATGTTAAAAAAAATGTACATTGCTGACTGAATGAAAAAATGACTTGTCCAATTGTGGGTAAATATACTGTATAGGCTTGTGAGCCACACCTATACCTCCATAAGCCTCGTTGGAGGTGTGAAGCAACATACAGGACCGATGAACAGATGGTTGGCCAAAAAAGTATCTAAAGCCACGCCCCAACTAAGCATACAGTCACTGAGTTCTCCAGAACCCGCTGCTGCTTGGAAATATTAAAAGGTTCTTCCACCAACCAACTTGCAACTACTGTATGATGAATACGAGGAGGACCCCGGCACAGAAACCCTTGTAACAACTAACTTGACCAGATTCTGCGGGATGCTTTTTAGTTCCAAACAAAATAATAATGTAATTACTTTTTACATTTTAATTCTATTTAAATTAAAATGTATAGACATTTAAAAGCATTTGTCTATTGAGAACGTAAACAAAAAGTTAGCAACAGCAGACTAAAAAACAGTTTCATGTTAGTGATCAGCTAGAGATTCAAACTGCATAGCTTCACCTGAACTACTGCTGCTGTGAGAGTGTTCTGAAATGTTGATAAGTGGAAGACCTGAACACTTAGCGATTCATGTAATGAGGCAGGCAGAGGCAGGCAGGAGGGGCCGGTTAAGCCAACATGGGGGCCAACACAACACAGTAGGTACGGTCACAGCATGCCTCCATGACAACACTTACCTGGGGGCCCTGGGGACAACTCAGCTTCAGTTTACCAGCCATCCAATTCCCCCGCTAATACAGTTTATTTCAATTCAAACTGTGGTTCAAACGTCAATCGGGTAGTAGACACGCGCCCACCGACAGTCACTACACGACTGTCAATAGTTGTATTTAATCCACTGTTCAGATCAGCTATAACGATGCAGCCTTTGGCCTTCCCTAATCAGGGATATCCGATTGGCTGATGCTGGTAAATGGAGGGCCGAGTGGGAGGGTCCCTTCAAGTGATGGACTGAGCCTGCCAGAAAATAGTGGGCGTGGCTAGCTCTGCCACTCTTTACCCTCACTTACATCAGTAATGGCGTTCAGAGCCGTGTCAGCGCCAATGCTGAGGTCAGAACCCGGCACATTGTTGGAGACAGTGGCCGGCACCATGACCATGGGCACACAGAACTCCTCATACTTCCCACGAGCGTCTAACAACTCCATGAGTCCCAGGTAGGCCTGCAGGGCAGAGCCAGAGCCAGGGGTTTGATTAGCGAGGTGGCAGGGAAAGCGGATGACAGTCGGGAAGGAGGAGGGACATGGAAGGAAGCCAAAGGGAGAGCCAAGTCTATCACAACGGAGAGCAGCGTGAAACAGACAGGTACCACCCCATACAAACACAATGTTTACGTGCACACACACACACACAGTAAAAAGCTGGTGAGCCTCTAGAGAGGTGTGCGTGAAATGACCAGAAGAAACTAAATCCATATTGGCCAAATTAACACTTGTTTTACAACAACGGTTACATTATAATTTTTTGAATGCCTCGATGGTAAGTAAAGAGACAATCAAAAAGCAAAAATAAACAATGAACCAATCCAAATTGTAAATATGCACAGGTTCTAAGTGAACTGTCCACTAGAGTGATGTGACTAAGGAGTAGCAAAGAAATAATGTACATGTCTATGCATAAAAGCAGGAGGGTATAAGGAAACTACAAAGAAGATGGTTTATGGGGAGGTTTGGAAACATCAACAAAATGTTTTCTATTATTAACATAGTCATAATATTAATTATTCACATTTACACTTTAATAAATGTGACTGTATTATTCATTTCTTATTGTAATTGCATTAAAACAAATATACAGTAAAACAATTATTAAAAAATTCCAATTAGAAGGTATAAATACATTAATAAAATCTAAAATATGATTTCACTATCCTAATAAACATAGATCTACTGAAAAACAAACAATCAAACAGGCATCCACATACCTCAAATCCTCCGATAACTAACAACGCATTTATGTTATTTGCTCGCATCTGCTCAGCAATTTTTTCGACATGCTTTGCGGGGAGTGTTCTGCAAAGAAATTAAGGAATAAATTGAAGAACTCAATAAAACGTTTTGACATCGTGCAAATGGATAACACACAGTAAACAATAACAGTACTATTCCATTAACATTAGTAACATGCACGTAATGCTAATGTAATAACATTATACACACTATGTTTTCATTTGGGATAGATACTTTACCGTTTAGTTCCTAACAGAGATCCACCTTGTCCTGTCCAGCCTCCAACATCTGCCCATTTGATCTCTTTTATCTGAAAGGAACAGAAAAAACCCTCATGATCAGATATTCTAGTGCCCTGGTTGGTACCAGTACATTCAGTTCTTGTCAAATGCATTTTGTTGCCTAACCATTTTGGTCTTATAACAGTTTAGTGACCGGTTATATGGTCGATATCTACAGAGATGCTTCTAGGAATTCTTTGAACCGAGTTTGGTTGAAAATCCTCCAACAAAATGACAGAGAAAACAGACAGACATACGTTTCAGTACGTTTCTAAAAACATGTTCCTGCCTTTTCATTTTCAGGTATTTGTATGTATATTGATGGCAATGATAAAGAACAACCAAGAGTTTATAACAAGTGTTTTTAAGTGTACAAAGTGAAGGAGTGTGAATGCGTTTCCAAAAGCACCGTTTATAGGGTGGAAGTGAGAAAGAACACAGTGTGCAGAGTGCAGCTGGAGTGTATCCCGTCACTGTGGGAGCAGTGGAGCATGGAAGTCTATTTCTTCCCCCTGGTAATCTCTTTAAAGCCGCGTGGTGTTACCTGGATTCAACCGTCATCACGGTGCACTGCTCAGCATGGCTGCCCACATCTCTCTAGAGGCCCAGACACCGGCTGCACGCCTCAAACCATACGAGCGGAGGGGATTCTCAACCAACCAGGGTGATTACAGCCAACTACTACAGGGCCCGCTGGGAAGACGCTTCAAACCCACCAATCCACAGACTGACAGAAGGTGTTACAGTTGGACTTTTGATACAACTAGAGCTGAGACAGAGACTCTCCCAGGGGGAGTTCAGCTATAGGTAGAAAAGGCCAGGGAAACACATTTTCCTTTGAGATAAAAGAGTGTTTCTATATCAAGAAATGGGCCACAGTCCGTGGGACCCTAACAAACAAGCTTAATCCAGTGAGGTAGTGATTCGGATCTCAGCCCAGGTCCTGTGTCCCCCTGGTGGGGCAGATTGGTAGTGCGCTAACCTGGGGAGGGGAAGCGATGTCAGGGACACAGAGCGATTGGTTTACAGTAATCTGTGCCGATGCCTATTAGCACCTCGATGACGTCAAGAGTCAAGGTACCACTGAAGGTGTCTAAAGGTGACAGAGTGGCTCGACTGCCTCAGTGATGTCTGACAAGCCAAGTACATACTAGGAATAGGGGGAACAGTCTTATAGAGACACAGTGGATTTTTGATGTTCAGTGTGCAGGGCTCTCATCTTGGAGAATTTGGGAAAATCAAAAAGAAAAGAGCTACCTCTGCAATTGTAAGTCTCACTGGATAGGAGTCTAAAATGGAAATGTGAAGGTCTACCTGCCCCTTGTAGAATCCTTCAAAGCCGTCGTTGACAGCGAACATCTTGTGTCCCTCAGAGATTCCCACCCTGACGGCCGATCGGACAGCAGCATTCATGCCTGCAGCCGGGGCTCCCACATTCAGCACGGCGATGTTGAAGTCACTCTGCCGGGAGAAGAACAGGAACCAGACTCACCGTCCACAGTATCGTCACAACCAACCGTTTCCGGGTGTGTGACTGTGTAACCAACTGTCAGTCTGGTCTCTAAGTGCCGTTGCTGAATAGGCTGACAGGCAGAAAGGATCAGTGTGTGTTTTGTGGCCTTACCCATGTTCAGACCAAGCCCCTGCTAACGAAAAAGCCTGAACTGAGTTGTTACATTTAAAACAAGTCACAACATTTGGACTTGTACTGTTTGACTTACATGTGGAAGTTCTGATTCTAGTTTCTGATGAGCCAGGAGCTTATATGTCCTCAGATTGTTTTCAAAACTCCTGCAGACGAAAACAAGAATAGATATTTTTTTAAAAGCACAAACCCACTTTGACTCCAGATAGTTTCTCAGTCATGAAAAGCTCCTGCCCTTTATGATTTCAAGCTTTCCCATTCACTCACTATTTAACTGTGAACAGGAAATATCCAATCCCAACTGGTACAGAGGGGAGGCCTTGAGTGAATTCGAATTTCATTACAACTCATTCGAAACTGGGAGGCAGACCTAAAACAAACTGGAGGCCCGGGACAGAACATTCTGAACAAATTAACTGCCTGAGCAAGTCTTTTCACACTGGCAGCTCCTGTGTGTGTGAGTGTGTGTGTGTGTGTGTGAGTGTACGTGTGTGTGTGAGTGTGTGTGTGTGAGTGTGTGTGTGTGAGTGTGTGTGTGAGTATGTCACTGCACCAGCAGGTCTCCTAGTAGAACCAGCAGGAGAAACCGATAACTGTCCCGAATGCTTTAATTCTGGGCCTGTGATTATTGGTGGGTCCTGTAGCTGTAAGAATACAGTATGTATGCATTAACTAACACTATTTGAAGCATCAACTATCACATTATAGAATGTTCCTGATAACAACAACCAGCAACTGCATGCTTTTCCCTCACGTGACCATATTCATTTCTTCTTCTAAAACCGTTGAACATGTTTTAATTTTAGATGAACTATAACAAACTAAATAACAACGAGCCATGTTGCCTCAAGCAGAAGCTAACAAGCATCATTAGAAGCTGACTAGCAAAGTGTTGTACTTTTGCATTACTAAAATGGATACATAGATAACTGATTTCTTCCACATTAGAAGTATAGAAACCATGACACCTTGCTAGTTGTGTTTTTTTAGTTGTTGTTGAAGAATCCATCGGCACGCCTGTACAGTGATGTGTCATATTGCTGTGACAAGCCGGTACAGTGGTAAATCATGTAGCTGTGACAAGCCCCTATAATGGTAAGTCCTGTAGCTGTGACAAGCCCCTACAGTGGTAAATCCTCTAGCTGTGGCAACCCCTTACAACGGTAAATCCTGTAGCTGTGGCAACCCCCTACAGCGGTAAATCCTGTAGCTGTGGCAACCCCCTACGGCGGTAAATCCTGTAGCTGTGACAACCCCCCTACAGTGGTAAATCCTGTAGCTGTGGCAACCCCCTACAGCGGTAAATCCTGTAGCTGTGGCAACCCCCTACAGCGGTAAATCCTGTAGCTGTGACAACCCCCCTACAGCGGTAAATCCTGTAGATGTGACAACCCCCTACAGTGGTAAATCCAGTAGCTTTACCTGCCACGCAGCTTCACTGCCTCCTCAAACTTCTTCTCATCCATTGCTTTCTGCACCTCTTGAGTCTGGTGGACACAAGCATCACCACCGTCAGACAAATCTCCCCTGCCTCCATGGCTTTCTGAGGCCAGGGGAAGTGAAACTTGGTGCAGTCGTTTTGCTAGAATACCTACCATCTGTACACACTCCATGAGAGGCAGCCTCACCGCCTGGTTTCCACACAGAGACACCACACATGCTGGGGTGTTAGCCGTGGTCTCTAGCAGGGCGAGCACAGCCTCCACCCCCATACGACTGGCCTGCATAACACACACACATCAAGGAAATACAATGTACAACCCTAATAACTTTTTGCCAAGCAAGGAGTAATGTGCAAATAATCCCAATAACTGTTACGGCAATGTGGTTTGTTACCAACTGAGGTTCATTATTTACTTATTTTATTTAAACCGTGTGGGTTGAAAATGACAACGGTGCCAATACTTTTTGGCACAACTGTATAGATGCCATTCTTTGGTGTCACACAGGGAGGATCTCCTACTGTTTGACATCTTTTCTCCCTCTGACTCCCAACACTGGATGTTTTGTTGGCTCAAACCTTTTTTTGGGGGTATTTCAGAAGATGAAGGGAAAATGGAAGACAATTACCACCCTAGATTTCATTCACTTCCTTATGATAGAAGAGCTCATCAACACTCGTGCCACGCAGTCAAATCTGCTCCGGCGATTAACCTAACAGCAGTCGTTTTGTGTACAGCTCAACAGACTTGAATAGCATCCGCAGGATTAATCTACAAGGACTGCGGCATAGTTGAATTAGCCAGTGACATCATCTTATCACAAGCTATAAATACCAAGCGGAATCCACATGCCTCAGACAACGATTAACTCCCGCCAGCTGCTATGGCCATTGTCCCAGGATGCATAGCAGTGGACCAGAAAGCAGGAACAGGGGAAACGGTGGACCGAATAAGACCATACTACCCACCAGGATGCGGTCGAAGGCCGATGGGGTCCCTCCTCTCTGGACATGTCCCAGGATAGTAACACGTGTGTCGAACCCCAGGCAACTGACCACAAGCTGGGACACAAGAACCAGGTGTAATCAGATGGAGCCCAGAAGTGTTTCACAAACGATAAAGAAATCCAAACAAATAATGGTAGAACTCTCCGCAATAAAATTAAAAAAAAGAAAACCCTAACCGGAAGCACACAAGAAAACGTTTACGGTATATTGTACGATGTATGCCTGTTTTTTGTGCTAATCTTGGAAGCATACAGATTTTGAAATATATATCAAAGAATCTCACAAGCTTCTCCTGAAGGGTTGGGAAAGGACAATGCACATGCAAACTATGAACCTTTTTTTCTGCTCATACAGTTTTAGAGGGGTCTTTAGTACATGATGCACTGAGCCCATTTGAGCCCAATCTCCGACATGGGACAAAAACAAATCAATAAAAAGTTAGTCAAGCACAAGCCTGTTTAATTCCTGCAGGGGAATTGGCGTTATACGTTGTCATACCGTGCAAACAAATTAAGTATATTTTCAAAAGCAACTGCCCTATTTTCCATGAACAGTATATTCAATTACACGGCAGAAGTGCACGTTCTATGCCTGGCTGTGCTGGCGCTGTAGGCTGCTATGCCTCACATGGAGAAACGTCACACAGCTGATTTAAACAGAGGAGGATGAAGCATGTTATGTGCCGTGAAACCCGGTAGCTGTCAGGTAGCAGCGGTGAGAGCTGCCTTACCAAACAGTGTTTGTGTGTGGGTCAAAGCGGTCAAATGACAGGAAACACAGTCAGCGAGAGAGGGAAGCCACCCCAGAGGCAGGAGGACAGGAGTGCAGGAGGACAGGCAGCAGGGGAGGCGTGGCAGGAGGTGCCCTGCCAGACCTCCAGATAACTGTACTTACATCCTTCACATTATCTGACGTTATGGGCGTGTTGTGACAACCAACCGCCCCCCCTCGGCTACTATTATGACATTCAGCCTTTTCATCCCTGCTCGGTTCTACGTGAGGGAGGGTGAAGACACATGACAGACGCTAAAACATTGGTTGGGCATGGGCTTGCCAAAGACAGAGGGCCAGGCGCTGATAAACTGTCGAGACCAGAGAGTGTCGGTTCCAAGCTACATGTAAATCCACATATTGGCATGATCTCTGTTGGTACATCGTCATTTAAAATGTGTTTACTTCCTTAGCGTTCCAACAGACAGTGCTGAGCTTTTCTAAGCCATTAGACAGTTTTGAGAACCATGGGCCTCTGTACTTTTAGCTTTAGCCCCGTCACAGTGTACAGTACTATACTCACGTCCTTCACAACACTACCGGTTACAGCTTTCCCATGTCTGTCAATGGCTCCCTCGGCCACTATAATTATGTTCAACCTTGAACCCCTGGAGCGAGTCTGGACCATAAAATGTTTATTGCAGACATTTTATAACAGAAAACAGCACAATAACACACAAGACAATCACAGTAACATTACCCAATAGTTGCAGATAAAGTCTTAGGTGAATGTTTACTTACTAAGCCGTTTGATAGGCTGCATTCCATACAGTGATCGTTTCAAGTCAATACGTTGAATATAAACAACAACAACAGCCAAACTGAACGGGTATTTGAAAGGGTAGTGAGAAACGTCACGAGACTGAAAAAGGTGCTACGTAAATACCGCAGAGAGTTTCTCACACATCTTCTCCTCCCAGCCATCCTCAGGGGGCATCTCAGGAATCAGGACCCAGTCGGCACCGCAGGCCAGGGCACTGACTAAGGCCAGGTACCTGGGGAGAGACACGCCGGGACTTCCTGATCACTGCAGCAAAAGCAACGCTGAGAATTCATTACCATATTGGCTAGGAGACCTCACAGCGTTACGCCGGTCACCAAGCCCTGTCAGCACGACACGTTTCCCGTGGCGGGGGCGAACACAAAACGGGATCTACGATGTCGTTTGAAAGAAGATGTCAACGCGAAAAAAGGCCTGGGTTTAGGTGTGTTGAGGCGGTCTTACCCACAATGCCTGCCCATGACCTCCAGCACAAATGTCCTCTGGTGGCTGAAAGAGAGAAGATGAGTGAGAGGTTTTCCTTTCAAGAGAATCGAGCTTCTCACACTGAATTCGTAGAAGCTTTGATCGCTAACCTCTGTGCAGTAGTCATGATGGCGTCTACCACCTCCATGATCCGGTGCAGGGCGGAGTCGGTCCCGATAGTCATGTCGGTGCCACAGAAGTCATTATCAATGGATCCCACCATCCCAACAATGTGCAGAGCTGAATACTTCTGGACAGCATCTTCATCCACCAATCCTGTGGCAAAGTTCCAGAGCAATAAGTTAGTATGCAATCTGCTATGATCAAAAAGACAGCCATTTATCCACAGAACTACAATTTATGTTTCTTCAAAATAACATATAAGCAACAGCTAAGGTATAAAGATTAATGTATAAAGATTAAGATATAAATACTATGGTATAAATTATATGGTAAAAAGATTATGGTATAAAGACCATGGCATTAAACGTGCAGCTCAGCTAAGAAACTAAATCTACGAACAAAACACTACATCAGAGGACAGATTTCAGGGACAAATCCTTTCAGATTAATTAATTTCGGATGTATTACTTGCTCCGTCATAGTTACACACTTATATTAGATAAACTCATCAAAACCCTTGCACAATTCAAAATAGAACACATGCAAACGTAACATTTCCATGTGTTTTAACCGATAATATACAGTGTCACCCTGTAGCATGAATTAACCATCTTAACAACTCTCTTTACACCATCTTTCTCTTAATAAGGTCATATGTTCCTGTATATGCACATTAGAAGCATTCTTCAGTTCTATTCACTCTGCAATTCATCTGGCTCTCTAATTATTATGTCCCTCAGTCAACTGCGGACCTCCAGTGCCATGCCTACTAATGACTTCCATTGCCCTCTACTGAGGGACACAGTTAGACCTGGGACACCAATGGATGCCATAACTGATGAAAACCAACAGGCTGTGGCGCTGGTAGGGTAAGCGTTGGATTCCCCGGCCCAACGTCCTTCATGGAAACCCCCGTGCGAGTGCCTCTCCATCATATCAGCGTTAGAAACGTCCCCCACCTTGCTGCACCAGCTCCTCCAACAGTCCACTCCACTCCTCTCTGAAGAGGTTGGCTCCAGTCAGGCTGCCGTCGCCGCCGATCACGCACAGGTTGGTGATGCCGCGCTGCACCAGGTTCTGGGCTGCTTTCAGGCGACCCTCGTGCGTCCTGAAATCTTTGCACCGGGCACTGCCGATGACGGTGCCGCCCTGCCACGGGGCAAATCCAGCACAGATGCAAACTGTTCACGCGCACCACTCATGGCATTGTCTTTAGTACCATCTAATAATAGAAGCAGTGCATTTGCACTGAAATCGGAAGTTCTTTAAAGCCACAAAAAAAAATGCCATGTTTTCCTACCGCTGACAGTCTGCTGGTTGGTGTATTAATCAGTTCTGTGCATTCAGTTGCTGTGACTCAGTATGTGGTCATTCATTTCTGATAAACAAAAAACAATCCTCACCATTTGTAACATGCTGGAGACACTTTCCCATGAGGCCTCCTTTATGTTGTCTTCTCCACCATCGACCATACCCTGATAGCCCTGGAGTAACAAGACATGTGTCACAAACATTACACACACATGCATGCCCGACCGCCAGCACAAGCTAACTTTTTAGGCTGAACAATCCCATACCATGCTAATATCTACACTGATGTGCAGCTGGTATATCAGAGAATACATCTTATATAACTGTAAGGGCTAGAGAACACATCTTATATAACTGTAAGGGCTAGAAAATACATCTTATATAACTGTTATGGCTAGAGGATACATATTCCATAACTGTAAGGGCTAGATAATACATCTCATATAACTTTAAGGACTAGAGAATACATCTTATATAACTTTAAGGGCTAGAGAATACATCTTATATAACTGTTAGGGCTAGAGAATACATCTAGTATAACTGTTAGGGCTAGAGAATACATCTTATATAACGTTAGGGCTAGAGAATACATATTATATAACTGTTAGGGCTGGATAATAGATCTTATATAACTGTTAGGGCTAGATAATACATCTTATATAACTGTTAGGGCTATAGAATACATCTTAGCACTGTAAGGGCTACAGAGAAATACAGCAACAAGTTCAGCATTGCTGGCCTACATTTTCACGGTAGACTAGTGATTCCCAAAATACAGATCGGGACTTCATGCGGTGTTGCCTGATATAAAAATGGAGTAGCTAGCTATGATCTTGAAAATAATGTCTGCTTGGTTCACAGGGTATAAGAGGATCCCCAGGAGGCTCCACTCAATTCAGTTGTAATAATTCAGGGTTTTACTAATGGCCCATTTAACCGTTGCCTTGAACTGACAGCATGTATTCGTTTTTTCTTATTTTCACATTATAATTAAGAGCAACTCTAAGTACATAGGTGTTACGGTGTAATAGTCAATAGTAACCAATAAACCACAGAGGGTTTCAATTAGTGTTAGATTGTGCGAAGATATAGCCTACCTATTGTTTCTGTTCACAGTAACTACTGTAGAGTGTAACTGCTGTATTTTGTGAGTGTATTTTATTAAAAATCCACAACAGATCAGATGAACATGACAGTGTAAGATAGATATATAGCATATATAAAGTACTAATTTCGTTTACATGACCAGACTCACCTCACGGATGAAGTAAACTTTGGCTCCCACATAGATTCCCATTCGAACAACTGCACGAACAGCAGCGTTCATTCCTAGCCAAGGAATGTCAAAATAGTTATGCTCTGGAGTTAAACAATTAGGTAGATTAAAATATTTAAAGACTGTCCAAATTCCGTGTAATATTTAATAGCAAAATTAAAATCATGATTGTATCAATCTGTGAGAGTGTGTGTGCGTGCGAGCTCCTCACACAGAGCCAAGGTTGGTGAAACTTCCTCCCTAACACAGCTTACATGGTGTGGCAATACAGCTGCACCGAAAGCAATTCTGTGTCTAGAATTATAACGTCTGTTTATCCTAGCGTCTTAGCAGGTATAACGGTTGCCTGACAGTTCCTTGGAATTTGGCCTACAAGGCCAGAGGGAGACTTCCAAACAGAGGAGGTGTTAATAGTACTGGCAAACTGGCAAACTCAGTTATAGGATCTTGGCTAATAAGCAAGTAGGGTTGTTCCATTCAATAACTAAAAAGGGGATAGCGGGCAACTTGGGACACAGCCCAGCCCAGAGTACAACCCAGTGCTGAGAAAAAAGAGTTCAGAATGTCTTAGAACTTACATCTATGCATGACAACTTTTTTTCTTCAGAAAAACATGATGGCCAGTCATGACCACTAGTTCTCAATAGATGTGTTCTGTATGACCCACATGCACTTATCATGTAAAACTATTAAGCTGTGATATACATGGAGATGAACCAACATGAACATTTGACGTCAGATGATTCTGAAACTTTGGTTTTGTAAGAATGTATTAGCTTTATAATACACATAATACATGCTACTCCATATGGTTCAATTACACATGTTTGTACCTTCTGTGCTTTCTTCCTGCAGGTCAGGGTTGTTTTATCTGATCTCAACTTTTTGACAGAAAGGCACATTTTAAACTAAACATTCTAAGTTCCCAAAAAGTATTTTGGAGGCGATTTACAAAACATTCACGATGTTCACATCTTAATTACTGGAATGATTTAACTTTTAACAAATCATTTTGCTTTATTAAATTTACTTTCATCCAAATAAGTTACGCCATACTTAAAAAACATAATGTTTTTAAAGTGAAATTGCTATACGCTTCAAACAATGGAGGCAACTCTAGTAATGCATCATTTAATGTTACAATATAAAACCTGTACTGATGCAATCTTGAAAGCAGGTCGGTTTGCGCTATTGGCATGTACACTCTGAAATAGTATGCTATAACACAGCTGGTACATCCCTATTATTTAAGCCACAAACGAACCACGTTCATAATGTGACTGCCGGCAGAGCACAAGGCAATATGTTTCTTACAGATGCGGCTACAAAACCTGCAGTTCATCACGTAGGCCAAGACAAGGATAGAGCATC
Source organism: Novumbra hubbsi (assembly GCA_016801125.1). Lineage (NCBI taxonomy): Eukaryota > Metazoa > Chordata > Actinopteri > Esociformes > Umbridae > Novumbra > Novumbra hubbsi. Next base: position 56,067 of record JACXGK010001689.1, read on the forward strand.
CCTGATGTGTATTACTCGTTACATATTTTATTATCTTACATATTAATCATAACATAGACCATTATATAAACTTAATTAATGTAATGTATTTTTACAGACGTCCATACTTTAACAAAATGACGAAGAATGTAGTAGGAACTGAAAATAAAACATGTTAGTGACTTCCTGGTTGGGAGGAGTTGTCCTTAAGTGAACCTTCATTCTAACGTATTAATCAAAAGGCTAGCGTTAGCATATGAGCCAGTGTATTGAAACTATGAAGTAAAATGTTAGGCTTGGCTATACTATGGGCATCATCCCATGAACAGAACTGGACTCCGCAATGCAGTGGAGGAATTTGAAAATGAAATATGCTATCTTCTCTCCACGTTTTGGACAGGGGTCTTTAATTGTATAACGTGCTAGACTTATACAACTGTGAAAAATGGTCTGACAAAAAGGACGTGGAGCTATCAAGCAAATATGTTTCACCTTGACGAAAGGTGAAAACAAGATCTGAAACATGTAGTGGTTAAATATCTCTGCTGAGAAGCTAGCCACCAAAATGCTAACTGCGCCAGTGATTCCTCCAACGTAACTTCGTAGAATCATCCCGATTAATTTAAACACTGTATCAAGAATACTGGGTTCAATAAATAATGTAACTGGTATATGGAATGTATGCGTGTTATTGTTGCCATATGGTCCATTGCCGTGATACAAACTCAATGTCACAGGGTAGGCTAGATTCTCTGGCGCTGTCATCTATTACAGTACCTTGAGCATCCCCTCCGCTAGTCAGCACAGCGATTGCTTTCCCAGCTCCGGACAGGCTTTCAAAAAACCTCTTGCTTTGGGTGTCAGGCAGTGCCATTTTGGCGGCTTACACCTCTTATGAATATACACGTAGTTTTACCAAAAGTTGTTCTATATTGTAAACAATATCCAATTATGCTGTTGATGCAAGGCTAGAACTGTCGTCCGCCCCTTTCTCCCTGCCCTTACCCGCTATTTTCCCACTTGGTTCGTATCAGCGATTTGTTCTGGTAAATTGACGATTAATTGACGTCAGCGTCAGCAAATGAGCTCTCGCTGAAAGTAGAGTTTCCGGTGTTTGAACCAATCCAATACATATGGGTGGGTATGTGTAAAGTAAAGAATTTGGTGTGTGAGGGGCGCCTAGCGGTCAGGAGCGACGGCCAGTAAACCAACGATCGCTGCTTCTAATACCAGAGCCGACCACCCTTTCACTCTGCATATCAAGAATGTTCTCTGGACATGCTTTCCCGTTTAAAGAACAGTAGGACCAACACTAGGTGTATGAATGCAATACATTCTGTTTGCGTATGTCGGTGTGACACACTGAATAGTTTTAATTACATTTTAATGTATGCACACATTAAATGTAAGGGCTGTCCATAAAAGACAAGCCATTTAATTAGATCTGTTATTTATCAATATTATTGGGAGGGGGAAATCTGTTGTACAACTTATCTGCGGTTACCAAGAACACCTATCTATTACAAAGCTGCAAATAGTACAGCATACTCACGTCAGTATCTATCTCTCTCTTTGGGTTTGTGTGTGTGTGCGATCAATCCATTTATATGTGTACATGCAGGTAGTAAAACCGAAAATTGGGTCCACACATGGTTTTCTGGCAGGTCCCTACTGCTACAAAGGTCCGGTTTAGGAAACAAAGTGTGGATAAGCATAAAATATGGTCACTTTTAAGTTCAGGCATTACCGGTTAGAATTATGTGAGGTCTTTAGGTTGAGTTCAGGAATAAAAGGTTTTCAAGATTAACGTTAGGGAATAGGGAACTTTAGGTCCCAGGTCCCCAGAAGGATAGAAAGACACTCCAGGCCACGTATTACAAAGAAATGCCACTGCTGGCCTGGTGAACATCTCGGTGTATGTGCATTTGTTCACACGCATGCACACACAGAAGTCCGGCCCATGTACGCACACACAGAAGGCTGACGCATGCACGCATACACAGAAGGCTAACGCATGCACGCACACACAGAAGACCGGCCCATGCACGCACACACAGAAGGCTGACGCATGCACGCACGCACAGAAGACCGGCCCATGCACGCACACACAGAAGGCTGACGCATGCACGCACGCACAGAAGACCGGCCCATGCACGCACACACAGAAGGCTGACGCATGCACGCACGCACAGAAGACCGGCCCATGCACGCACACACAGAAGGCTGATGCATGCACGCACGCACAGAAGACCGGCACATGCACGCACACACAGAAGGCTGATGCATGCACGCACACACAGGAGACCAGAGCATGCACACACACAGGAAGCCGACGCATGCATGGACGCACAGAAGCAATGCCGTCAAACTAGCTCTACAGTTTGAAATAAAGCATCTTATACGACACAGAAATATCACACTGACCCGCTATGTTGATAATATACCTCGTTCTGGATAATTCACAGCAAAATGTAAGCCTCTGCAAATATATTATTTTTTATTTAACTAGACATTAGTTCTCTGGTATACTGAAATATCCGTTCAATATGTATTGTCACCATCTGGTGGTTTAATGCACAAACTACTAAGCATTTCAAAGTACTTGTAAATGATTAAACATACCAATAAACTATTAATTTCCAAAATTCGTATTCATTCATATTTTATTTGATAAATACCCCCCCCCCAAAAAAAAATAAACACAAAGCAGTGGGTTAATGACTTTACAACGTTTTTTTTCCTTCAATTTCATCATTAATGCAATAGTTGTCTCCGTCTTCGTTGTGGTTTGCTGATGTAGTGTTTAAAAAGTCTTTGGAAGATTTGTCTCACTCTGTCGTCAACAATCTCCCAAGCACACCGTACATGACCCTGTGTGAAATATAACGGTTATACATGTGGTTAGGATATTTAAAATGCTCTCCACAGTGTCATAACACATTGTGTTTAGTCTATCCAACGCTATTTTGCCAGTTTGTCACAGTAATGCAAGGCTGACCTTTTTGTTGTTGAGGAAATTCTCCAGCTTGTTGAAGCATGTAGTCACTGGCTCATGGCTTGCATTGGAATCGACAAGTTGTGTAGTGAGCTATGGTTAGAATAAACATAAATTCAATATGAGCGCTAAGAAAAAACACATAACAACTTGATCGTGAACAGGATGCTAGCGATGCAGAAGAAAGCTTGTTCTTGCCACTCACACAAGATGAGATCTTGTAATGTGCCACAGCAAAATGTTCCCTTAATTCAAGTGAGTGTTGGCTGTTTAGGTACATGTTCTTCACCTTCTTGATGATGTCTGCCAAGACAACCTCTTCATGTTCCATCTGTAAAAACAATACAGATGCACACCTGAATCTCCGAATAGTATGCATTAGCTTTTTATTATGTTTTTATTGTGTTTTCCAAATTCGTCCTAATAGGCCCCAAGAGAGCAGATTCATCTGTTATTACAAGCTAAAATCATATTATTCAAACATTTTGAACTTGTAATGCCTCTTTTACCTGACTGAGCATCAGTTTAGGATCACAGAGGCTGGCAAGGTCATGGTGTTCCACACAATCGTGGGAGATGCTCTGATGAGAGATAAGACGCAGCATATTGTCACAAGGATGTGGAGAAAAGATAGAAAAGTGTATAAAATACACATTTGTAGAAAGGCAACCATACAATTAGAATGAATATGTAAACCAGAGGAGGTTATGGTCAATAAGGCGGAAATGGCAATATGACACAAAACCCCAAGGTGCCTCATTGCTATTATAAACTTTTTACCTTATTAATTACGTCACACATTTATTGTTGTCATGATCAGGATTAACAGATTATAACATTATTGTTTATATCAGTGCATTAGAAATTGTATTCACCCAGCGGTTTATGGGTTCCAGGAGAACGCCCCAGTCATAATGTTGAAAGCACTCATTTTTAGCCTGCACCAGGCTTATCATAAAAACGATAACTGCAACTCTTATCCACAACATGATCCCTGGAGCAAAAAATAAATATTACTTTAAAACGACATATCAATTCATTTGGATTCACGTAAGTTAATACAAAAAGAATGAAGAAAAATTCAGATTTCCATCAATTGCCATTTACAAATGTAAAATAAAGTGAACATTACCGTCGAGTAGATGTCCCCTCTCAGAAACAAGTCACTTTGTCTTATTGCTCCCTGAGTAAGATGATGATTTGGTGATGTTTTTCTTTGCTTGGCCATGATACTTTTATACCTAATTGATGTCGCTTCTGGGATACCACACCTGTTGAGTCTTACACAAAATGAAACTATCGAACCGTTGTGCATAACTGATTTTACAGTCACTGGGACAAGTAAAGGGATTTTACATCACAATTCCAAAAATATCCTCAATTCCAAGAATGTTGCCTTCCAAATTCTATTCTAGATGCATCAGGTGTGTTTCTTGCCCTTTTAACCAGTGAATGACTTAATGGTGGTATTTTAATGCAGCCTAACAACCGATACGTGATAAAAATGTATCATCATGTAATTGATAGATGCCAACTACATCTAAACTCAGAGATCATGCTATAGTTAATCAATTTATTCTAGATGAAGTGCATCCGTTTTGAATTATTTGAAAGTACAACTCATTCACACCCTAGCATTACCCTCATGCACCCTAGCATTACCCTCATGCACCCTAGCATTACCCTCATGCACCCTAGCATTACCCTCATGCACCCTAGCATTACCCTCATGCACCCTAGCATTACCCTCATGCACCCTAGCATTACCCTGATGCCCCCTAGCATTAGCCTTACTTGGGTTCTAACAACTAGTAAGCATGCGAGATAGTGATGGACGTTAAAAGTGAATTATGCACCAGATAATGAAACTGAAAAAGGGTACAAATGTACCATTCTATAGTCGTTCATCACACTGGAACAGGTTTCACCAGATTTTACTTCTGTGACATCAGAAATGAAAGTGGGTAGATATTGCATCACAGTTGACAATGCATAAAGAGGCCTCTACAAGGCTTGGGTTTATTAGTAATAACATCTAATTTGACACGGAACTTCAATATAAGAAACTAAATCTATGCTGTTTCATTACCATTACATTCTTTTGTTGTTTTCATGATATACTTTCATGTCGTCTTATGGTCTATTTGATCAAGATAGTGGGGAAAGGGAGAGGAGGGAGGTTTTGCAGGAGCAGTGGTCAAGATTTGAAGTCATGCTGAAGACGTACATGTACAGCAGAGCCCGTGGCCAACATTGTTTGACCATCCAAATGCCACCTCATAGGCCGCTTATTAAGTTTTGTTTTCTCTGAATATTTTACCAAACTGGTATGGGCACAAACATTCGCGAGTGGGCGTATTGTAAAAACTCCCTTCAGCTTTTACGGACACACCCACCCACTCACCCACACACAGTCAGTTACACCGTTTTAAGACTTCGTCATGCGCTAGTGATGGGCATTCAAGTTTTTTTAGTGGGCTGACCAAAAAAAAATGCCTTCATGTTCATTTGTCATCCACATGGCTGTTTATTCAGTCACGCATGAAACAACATGAAGTAAAGTTGCCTCTCAGAGAGTGGTCATTCAATTGCCAGCAAAACTGAGAATAAATAAATAAAATACATCCACACTGACTTCAAAATGGAGTGGTAACAGTATGCAAATTAATCGTTTGGCTGCAGATTTTCACCAAAATGGCTTTTCGACAAGTGTGGTTTGTTTGGGATAAACATGAACTGCCACCAAAGCAGTGACCCCACACCAGCCAACACATATGTGGGGTTTTCCTGAATGTTTGGGCAATTCTCCCATATCATCTTTTTTGATGCAAGGGGCCATTAAAGAATAAGAACTGCCTTTATTTGCCAGGTGCATTTACCAATGACCAGATTTTAACTTATGTAAATGAGATGTCAGACAATAGTTATGGACAGTGTATATACAATTTGACTTGAGGCAACAAACATTCATGTACAATATGAAAACACGTTCACAAAACACATCAATGTACAAATGTGTAAACACATATGGTAAATTAATAGGAACAGTAACAGAGTACTCTACACATTTCTTTGTGATTTACATTGTTTGATCTAGAAAATATACTGTATGCGATCCATGTTGATTATATATTCATATAGGGCCAGAATGGATGGCAGCGGGCCCCTGATTGCCCAGGCAATGCATAATGCTTGTAGTGTAGAGGAGATGTAGGCAGGCAGATGTCCTTCACCCCCAACCAGAAACCAGAACAAATAAAGAAGGATGAAATACAATTTTGCATTACATTTCTTGAAAAAAGTCACCAAAATGCGTTAGATTGGACATCGGTGTACAAGAAATAATTCAAAAAGAGTGACAAAAAAGTGACATCATTACACATAACTTCTTTCAGTTTCATTTTTTTGTAAAATGCAATGCAATTTCTGGAATATTGCTTAAATGCTGGAAGTGTTTGAAGTAAATCCATACCTGACCCCTGTACCCTTTTTTGTTAACAGAACATACATTCAAACATGGACAAACGTAGACCTTTCCGATTGTTCTTTTACAATCATGTGAACATTTTAAATACTTTTGCAGATGCTCTTGTCCAGAGCGACTTAGTGAATGCATACCTATCCTTTATAAGAATCAACTCTTCTTCAAGGGAAGCAGGACAGACTATTTTTTGAACCAGTGTTTCTTAGTACTGTTCCTTTAGACCTAAAGGGTTGTCTTACAACTACACACCTGATTCAAATGATCAAAACCTGATGATGTGTTGATCTCACAGAACCAGGGAGGAGAGTCTACAATAGTTTGACATTTTATTTCCCACAACAATATTCATACATGTAAAACTCATGCTCTGAGACAAGATTGTGTCATTGTGGCTTAGATCTGGGGAAAGGTACTAACATATTTCTGTTGAAGGACCCAAATAACACATTGGCCTACATCATTCTAAAATGGACAACCATCTCTGCCGCAGCCAACCTACCAGGCCTGTGTGGTAGAGAGACCAGATGGAAGCCGCTCCTCAGTGAAAGGCACAAATACCTGTTTTTGCAGATTCATAATATAAAACATAGAAAAGGTGAAGGATTCTGTACACTTTCTGAATACCCCATATATATTCACAGTATAATGTCTGTACTATATATCAGTGGTGTTCAAAGCTGGACCTCAAAAACTGTTTTTTTCCTTGCAACCCTAATGAGAGATGTATTTAGACTTGGGATACCAGGTGAGGGTAATTCATGATGAGGTAGAACAGAAAACCAGCAGGCCCCAGACCTCGTAGGGTGCTGTATATATTTGACATTTGTAACTAAAAGCATATTTAGAAAATTACATTTTGGCTTGACCTAGGCCTCCCCAAATAGGCTTTTAAATACAAATGTCTAATTTGAAGTTTCAGTCAAAACTCGGTGTTGAAAGCTATTTACTGTAGCCTTTTAGTCAGAGAGTAGCCTGCACAGCATCTTTCTATTACTGTTATATGATCAATACTCATTACTATTCCAATTTTAATATGTTCCTTCATGGTTATATTGTAGATTCAGATGCATGTCCATAATACATAGATTATTTAATGAGTTGTATTATAATGACCATTCAATCCCATTTATTCCTTTGCTTAATGGAACTTAATTGAATAAGTTAAATGTAGCTTTTCTATGAAATATTGCATCCATCCACATTTATTATGCATCTTTACAATAGAATTTTAAGATCCGTTTACAACACAATTTACTTCAAACCTGCCAGATATCATGTTATAGGCCAGGTGTCCCTGGATCTTGACAGTGGGGTAGATGGATGAATACATATATGAGACAAGGTCTAGCTGATTGCCACCACATCTCTTATGGATAACCCCATTACCGCATCACATTACAAGTCAACCTCTCACATCCCTCTTGGGAGACCTCCTGTCCAAGCAATTATATTGAATGTTTGTGGGGTTGAGTGTTGTTACAATGATTGGCCCACCTCTAAAATCATCATATGATGCTTGGCTGTGCCATAAGGGAAATCACATACCTCAGCCTAAAGTTTGGATTGAATTGATTCTTTAGTGGGATGCTGAAGTTTATTACATGGTCAGAATACCTGTGGACTGTCCGGGATGAATTTGCTGCCAACAATTGTACATTGTCTAGAAGATTGTCCCCAGTCATTAGAAACATGTGGAATCAGTAATCTTTCACCTTAGTGACAGCGAGCCTACATAACAGTTGCACTGATTATACAGAAAATGACATGGACGTTATTTGTATCAAGTAACCAGTAGTTCAGGATTCCTGGAGAAAGGAACCGGATTGCAGGAAATTGTACTGTAGTTATACAGTGCCAGTTTTCATTTCCAGAATTTAAGAAAGCAGTTTGTTCAGCAATTGATTAAAATGGTTTGGTTTCAGAATGAACACCAAAACATTAGGGTAACGGTTTGTAGGCTTCTAAAGGGGATGTTTTGGGAATTTTTTAGGGAATTTTTTGCACTATTTGAAAAGATGCACCAAACTGTAGTTTGTAAAAATCAATTTTGGTACATATTTCTAATCTGCTAATATTAAACACAAAATGTTTATAATGCATTGATTCTTTAATAAGGAATAAAAATACTTTTTCCAGGGTTGCCTACTGCTGGGTGAAAGTTAATTTAATGATATGAGGTCACAATTTGCAGTCATACAGTGAAGCCTGCACTGTTGGAGTTTACTGATTTGTCAAGGGCAATAAAGTTATTTTGAATGAGTTTATGTACAGATAATAGGGAGGCTTCTTATAGTCTGACTCAGGACTGAGTTTTCACTCTGCATCTTGATCTCTTTCAGTCTCTCTCTTAGACTGTCACTTGCATGAGAACAAATGAGAATAAACCAGATTTTGTGATTTCCTGGTCGCTGATTAATGTGGAGAGAGAAACTATGCATGTGTGCTGTGTGTGTGCTGTGAGTGTGTGTGTGTGTGCGTTTGGGTAAAAAGGAAGTACTGAGCAGTTGTATCCACCAGCACTATGTCTCTGATTAGACTAATCAACACATTGTCACCCAGCACTCTCCCTAGCATTGTTTTTTTACCCAGATCAAATGGAAAAGGCACGGCGGTGAAAACATGTCAAACATTGTCCTGTTACACTCCTCCCATGTCAAACATTGTCCTGTTACACTCCTCCCATGTCAAACATTGTCCTGTTACAC